>VWZX01002526.1:797367-945435 GCA_013399015.1 Galbula dea | reverse complement strand
CTTTCCTTTCCTTTCCTTTCCTTTCCTTTCCTTTCCTTTCCTTTCCTTTCCTTTCCTTTCCTTTCCTTTCCTTTCCTTTCCTTTCCTTTCCTTTCCTTTTCTTGTTTTTAAATTTGAGATGACCTTTTAAGCAACTTTGGGATATCATCTATCCAGAAATTGTTGTGTAGAACACAGCAACATCTTTGCATGCTGTTGATGTGCCCAGCATTTCATTCCATCCCTTATACATGTAACACTATATAGAATGTTCAATCCAAGACCCAACCCAAACATTTTGGTCATTTGTGATCTCTTCAGAAAGCAATGTGAAGTTTGACTGATAATGACAAGGACACAAAACTTTTATCAAAGTGATTTCTTTTTTCATTCTTTTAGCCATCAGAAAATAAAAGTTTAACTAGATTACACTTCCCAACCTAAGGTTCTGATTTAAGCAGTAGGGTTTTTTTCCTCTATGTTATAGCTTCTTTCATGTGTTTTCCTTGACTATTTTTTCTCACTGTCTAAGTCCTCAGGCTAGTCCTTGACAGGAACACAAACCCCAGATGCATCTCCCTTAAAGATGTTCACAAATAATCAGTGATCAAGCTAAGCAAAAGGCAGAAGTGCCAGACTGTTAAGCAGGGAAAAGAAGGATATTAGGAAAAAATCAGAAAAATGAGAAATGCAACCAGATCTAGTGGGAGATGTCCCTGGCCATGGCACTGGGGTTGGACTAGATGTCCAAAGAAAAGCAATGAAGATGGTGAAGGGTCTGGGGAACAAGCACTATGAGGAGTGGCTGTGGGAACTCTGGAGAAAAGTTGACCTTATTGCTCTCTGCAACTACCTGAAATGAGGTTGTAGCAAGGTGAGGGTCAGTATCTTTTCCCAAGTAACAAGTGGTAACAAGAGGAAAATGGCCTTAAGTTGCATGAGGGGAGGTTTAGGTTGGATATTAGGAAAAATTCTTCCATCAAAAGAGTTGTCAAGCACTGGAACAAGCTGCCTAGGGAAGTGGTGGAGTTACAAACCCTGGAGGTATTTAAAAGACATGTAGGCATGACACTAGGGGTCATGGTCTAGTGGTGGACTTGACAGTGTTATGTTTCTGGTTAGACATGACCTTAAGGGTCTTTTCCAACAGAATTATCCTGCAATTCTATGACTCTGTCTTTGAAGGTATATTCCAACCCAAACCATTATTTAATTCTGTGTTTCTATGACTTTTATTTCATGCTTATTGTCTAGAAAAGTAGAACAAAATCTCCAGCAATATATCTTGTCTTCTACTTTGCTTGTTGGCCTAAATCAGTTTTAAAGAGGTTGATTAAATTGTTGCCATTTCCCACTGGCTTCATTCTCTTTTAATATCTTTCAGCTTCCAAAGCAGTTTTCCTAATTCCTGAGCTTCAAGAAATATGTATTGTAGCAGCAAATGTAATGTTCAAATATCTGGAACACAGGATTTTCCATACCAGCTCAGGCCATGAAGTCACAGTAGTCCATAGCCTGCCTGATGGCATGGCCATTAGCTCACAGTTTAGAGAAGGCAGTAACCAGGCAGACAATCTAAATGCTGGATTCCCTTCTTGCCTGAAAATAGCATGGATTTGCCTCTGGGCTCCAAAAGTTGACAATATCCATTGATATTTTGCTTGCCACAGCTTTTGAATTGTTATTATAACCAGTCTTCTTAGGTAAAAGTAGCATATTTCAGAGTGCAAAATTAAAAGCATGTTATATTGCATGATGTAAGTATATTTATATATATGTGTGTCTGATAACTCTCATAACAAAGATTCAGTAAACTCCAATTTTTTGGCTATTTTATAGGTTGACCTCTGGGCTCTAAACATTTTAAATTGCCATCAAAAATCATAATACATAGTAAGAGATGAATGTGTGCATGTATGTAGGTGTGTAGATTCTCACCACAAAATCTCACCTTGCATTTCCCTGTTTTAAAGCCAGCATGGGGTATCCTAGATAAAAGATATCTCTCTGCAAGGAAATGACACAAGAGCCTTTGCTCTTCCAGCCATGCTCTTTGGAGGATGTAAACATTTATTTACAAGCTGTGTGGCTTGAACAAAAAGATAAGCATGTGTTTAAATGTTTGATTAAGTAAGTTGAGACACTGAATTGATGTCTCAAATGCAAGTAGGCTTAAGAAGAAAAGTAATGAACTTAGAGGAGATTAAGACAGGATATAGTTTATCTGTTGCTAGGTAGTTGCCATAATCCTTTTCTCTATTTCAGAAGACTTGATCAGGACATCAAGAAAGAAAAACAAACAAAAGCCACAATAAAGAAAAAATTCACATCACTTTGCCTGTGGTAACCATTCACTCAGCATGAAGAGCAAGTACCAGGAGTAGACAGTGTGATCTAGGTAGAAGTTCCATTGCAAATATGATCCAGGAAACTTTCTTCTCTACAGAAATCCTCAATGCACAAGTCATTCATGCACAATTTTGTCTGACCCAGTTAGAAACCAGTGATGGGGTTTTAAACAGTCAGCAGTTGTCAGCTTAGCTGCAGTGACTGACCACATGCACATTCTTAGCACCCAGCAAAAATGAAATAAAGCACATTAATTTGAATCTCAGTGAGAGACAATCAAGATACAGTGAGTCATCCCACTTTTTGGAAGGGAAAAGGAGTGTGCTTAATCAGTTCTCCAGGCTCAACTAACATTCAGAAACTTCTGAAGCTGTGGTTACTTCTTTGAAACTTTATTATAGCTCAAATCCAAGTGCTCTAACTTAAAACCCCAAACCAGTGTGGAGAGAAGAAGAAGTCTTTTTATTTTTTCACAATGAGGTCAGTCAGGCAGAGGAACAAGTTGCTCAAACAGTGTTCAGTCTTTATTAGTCAGTTTTTAAGATATGGCTTCTTGAGGTCACCCTTGTCTGATCTCTTAGCTGACCATGGTTAGAGTAGGACCTTGGACTGCAGATCCTCTATGACTCTTTTCAGCCACAGTTCTGTTGGTCCTGTTATGATCCTGTGAAACTGAAGCCTGAAAGTCACCTTCATAATCTCACTCTGGCTTTGGGAAATGTCCAGACACTAGATCTGATACTGCAGAAAATTCTTGGAGACTTCATTTAAGAGACTGAGTGAGAGAAGTAGAAGACTGTGATCTTCTTCCAGTGAGACACTACAATGGGTTGAGGTGCTCTGTAAGGGCTTGAAAAGAGATTTCCTGACTCTATTTATGTCTAAAAAAGTAGGGTAGGTTTTCAGGTAGATAATATAATAGAATGATACTATGATATCATTTAGGGCACTTCTCTGCAATAAAGTCCAGCACTGTCCTTGCCAGATTTCACATCTCAGCTCCAATGTGTAGAATGAGCAGAGCATCTTGAAGAAGAGATCATTGGTATTGTACAACTGTGAGAGCAATCCATTGCCATGGTCTTACATTGATGAATCTGAAACATACTAGCTCAAATCCTCAGAATCATCCAGTGTAAATCAGATGTCTGATACAGACCACCTTATAGCCAGGATAGAATTAAGCCCACTTTCTCTAGTAGGTAAAATTTCAACAGATAGTCTAAATTATTCCTCTAAAGTCCCTGTAGCCTGGTAGAGGGGCAAGGGCACCCTCCAGTTTAGGTGGCTATCACCATCTAGGAGTGCTGTTCTCTCTTTATGCATTAAAGAAGGACAAATTTCTAGCTTCTTGATGCCTGAAGTCAAGAGGAATACATCCCCAGCTCAAACAGCAGTAGGTCTACACAGTTAGAAGCACTGGAAAGCAAGATTTATCTGGATAACCATCAGCATCTTCCACCATGAATAATTCCATCAAGTTCAATTTTGGTCTGAAGACACACACAGATTTGCATAGGCTACCATTAAAAGCCATCTCATTTCTTGGTATTTCATGTAGCAGAGAGAATAAATTTCTTCACTGAGAAGATGATCAAGCAGTGGAATGAGTTCCCAAGGTAGTGATCATGGCCTCGGGCCTGTTGGTGTTCAAGCAACATTCTGACAACACTCTTAGACACATGGTGTCTCTTTGGGGTTGTCCTGTGGATAAACAGGAGTTGGACACAATGATTCTTGTGGGTCCCTTCCAGCTCAGGACATTCTGTGAATCTGTGAAATTTTAGGTTGCTTTGTGTGGTGTCAGAAGAAGAACTTGATGATCCTTGCCAGTCTCTTTCAACTCAAGATATTCAATGATTCTGTGATTCAAAAGCTTTGGATTAAAAATATAAATATTTCATCTTTAATTTCAAGCAGCACTGCCTTATCTCTTCTTCCTGACACACAATAAAAAGCCAAGGAGTGATTTCCCTTCACCCCATTTTTTGTTGACTTCCACATGTTCTCTTTGCTGTTGATCTTCTTGCTCCTGTTCAGCCTCTCCTCACATGAAAACCTCCCAATGCTCTAATCTTTTAATAGCTAGCTCTTCTCTATTCATGATAAATCTTAGGCTGAGATTGGATGCATAAGCTGAACTTTGTGTTCCAAATGAGAATATAACACTGGTTCAAAAAGTTCCATTATCAAGCTCTTGGAATATTTTCCCTCCTGTTTGCTTACAGACATGGTTTTGTTGTAATTATTGTTGGGTTTAATCTCTGTGATGCACTCAGGAAGGTACTAATAGGAATGCTATAAATCTCCAAAGTTGTTCTAAAGTCAGGAGAGGTAAATCAATTTGCATGCACTGAAACTCTTGGCATTTAATATTATTTTCATGTGGAACTATGAGTTTTTCTGCATGCCTATTGTGTTGCTGCATTTCTGATTCTCTTTTGGAAAACAAAATTGGCCTGATGTGTTTACATTAAAATACAATATTCAGCTTCTGCCAGTATCAGTCTTTGAGAAGCTTATTGATATTTGAAGCTGCTATCTTTCTTCTCTCTTTCCTTTTAATTGACTCCATTTAGAAAAGAGAATTAAAAACTTGAAGCATTTAACTCTCTTTCTCAAGAAGAAAATTTTAATACACAGGGTATTTATGCTGTCAAATATTGCTGCCAGCTAAAGCTGCAACTGAGAAGAAATGGCTAGATCTATTTTGGAAATTTCTTCCCTGATGTATCTGACCTTTGTTGCAGTTGTGTTTAAATCACATGAAGTAATTCTTGACTTTTTAGAACACCAATAGCCAGAGGTTGGCATTAATGATACATGATGGTGCAGCACTGCAAAGCATCTTGCTGTACAAATGTGAGAGAATGGCTGATTTGCCTGTAATTTGCCAGGTTCTGTTCCAAATCCTCTCCCCAAAATTAACTGGAGGTTGCTCTGGTGGATTTGAATCCAGCCCTTATCTCCACTTCTGAAAGAGGCTTACACAATTCTTCTCTCCTTAAAAACTCTCCTGATTTTCAATTGACAATTTAAAAGTTATTGCAATGAAAGTCAGCACCTTCTATGCTGAAAAGCTAAATGATGGCTTCCACTCTTCTGCTTTCTCTGTATTTAAGTGGACTGTACAATTAAATCTTGCCCAAATTCTTCTTGTTAAATGCATATGGACACTCTTGGCTAAGCCTAATCCATTGTCAGTGTCCATTGCAAGCTCTCCAACAGACTACTCTCTTTCTCTCTCTCTTTTATTGCTCTCCTATTCCTTTCTAAGGAAATTTGGGACAATTTTATGGCATTCTAATCAGCTGGCATTAAGTACCTTTAGTCTTATGCTTTAAAATAAAGTATCTATATACAAGCTGCACAGTGGGAACAGCACAGACCAATCCAGAATGATCAAGTTCCATTGATGATGATTTTCTCTGAGACAATTGGATTATTTCATATGAACATTACAACATGGTCCAATAAAGATCTCCATACCTTTATTTTTCTCCTGATCCACAACTCCTTCATTTTTTTGTTCCCACTGTTACTTGGAGAAGTAACATCTTTTCTCCAAACTCTGTTTCTCCATGCAGTGTCAAGCATGATGCCTAGATGTGCTCCACTCTGAATCCACTTCAGCTTTCATTTTTCCAAGCCCCATCAAGTGTCACCCACTGAAATGAGATCTGCTTTCCTGAACACTTCTAACAGACAAACTCTGGCCTTTCTCCTGCTCCTTGATCTTACAGACTTTAAATGAGAAGGTTGGTGTTTGCATTTGAGCAACTGGTTGACTCCTTGCACCTTAAGGCTCCTCAAGATGAGAAGATAACATAGCTTTCTTTTACTCCAATGTGTCTTTTCTGTTTGGATGCTCAAGAGTCAAAGACATGTTAATTCTAGAGTCTCATTTTACCCAGTTTTACCATCTAAAATATAAGCTTCATATCCCAGATATTCATCCTGACTCCTTCTGTAGTCAACAGGGAGAAACCATCAGAAATAATGACCTACCTCATATCAAGAAAGGTGTCTGATGGGACAAGTACCATCATAACAAGTCCTTGACAATAGCTGGAACCTAAATTACCATTTTGGGCTGGTTCCTGAGTGAATGCAAACATGTCACTGCCTTTATGAAGTTGAACTGTAGTGTGTTAGGGTGAGGATTTTCTCTTCTGCACTTAATTTTCTCTTACTGTATGTGAAGCCCCAAAATTCCCCAGGGTCTGAAGGTACAGGTTTACATAGCATATTTCTCTTTATATATATATATATATATGTATATACATATGTAAATAAACTTTATAGGCACTAATTGTAACAATGTAGTGGCACTACAACATACATTCTAGTCTAGTGTTGCAGTGTTCAACAAAGCACCAACAAAACTTCTGCATGTTAAATAGCAGAAACAAAGGAGTCTATGAATTCCCTAGTGTATAAATATGTCTCTGTTTCTGCTGCTGGCCTGAGAAATGCTTTCCAAAATAAGAGAGGAAATAAAACTCAGTTAAATCCTAGTTGAGGAAAGTATTTAATGGGGAATTATTTTATGCATATATTTCAGCCTTGTTGCCTTCAGGAGAACATGTAAAAGTTAAGTAAATGTCACCATGGTAAAATAATGCATCTATCTAAATCAGGAAAAGTGAAACGATGACTATAATTGATCAGACTCTTCTCAAAGGTCAGATGCTGCCAAGCATTGGTATTTGGGGGGTTTTTCTGGTTGTTTCTCTAACTGACTTTCTTTTTTTGTAGCCTGACTGTTAAAAAATTTCTTTGCAACATTTTAATTCACAAATGTAATTACTGTACAAACACCTGCAAGCAGTTATTAAAATTCCCCTTTAACTAGATTCTCTTCTATTTTATGATCTTCATACACACACACACACACACACAAAACCCCCCCTTAATTAAATTCTGTTTGTTTTTATGCCCAATTTGCAACTTCTGCTTTTCACTCTCTTCATTAATTAGATAAAAGAAAGCCTGGGGGTTTTAATTACTCAAGATATGTGCGAACACATCTTCATTTTCAATTAGAGGTGAGATAGGATGTTTGAAGAGATAGTAACTAACATGGCATTTTTGTCTTTTATTTTCCTGACAGAAAACATATATATCATGAGATGTTATCAACAGGCTCCTTTGCACTTCTTAGGAGTCTCTTGGACATGCCTTAAATTGAAAGAAATTCAATTATAGGAGGGAGACATAAAGGTCTGAATCCCCAACATGAGCTGTGAATGACTGCAGTGTTTCTGAGTTCCTTTATCAGGATCATTCCCAGTTAGATATAGTTTAGTTTGCTAGTGAATTTCACTGGGGTAGTATGGCATTTAGTATGCATACCCTCCAGTGAAGGAAACACTGATTTTAGTGAGTTCTAAGTCAGATTTAACACATATTGGTAGTCCATCTTCCTAATTTTATGAGCAAAATATGTCTATGAATACACATGAATGACTCATAAAAGAAGTTTTTCTAAAGGGAAAGAATAGTCAATGGGTTGAGAAATGCCAATGAGTGGAGAATAAATATACTGGGAGAAACTACAGGCAAAGTCCATAACTCACTGCTCATGCCCAGTACTAAAACCAGCATGAGCTGGGTGGGTATCTAACACACTTTTGTTAAGATACAGCTCCCTAAGTCACCAAGACATCAGCTGCACAGTCACATTCCTCACCACTGGGTTGTGAGGAGCTGGTGAGTGCCATGTCTTGGCAATCTGGCAAGTCATAGAGCAACTTCTCTGAATGATTTGTTTTTCAGGAGTAACACTGCCTCTGCCTTGTCTTCTTGTCCTTCTCCTACACTGCCTACCATGCAAAGCCCTTCAAGCTTGTCATTTGGCCTCTGCTCTGAATAATGTAGAAATAGATGTCTACACCAAAGCTGTCAGAGTCATTTAGAGGTAAGCAAACTACAGCATAAAGCTATGGATCAATTTAAACTGATTTTAGGGAACTGCAGCTATACCCATGACATTAAATATACTTTCTTCCTTATAAATTATGTAAAGAAGATAACACCAACTTTAACAGAGCCATCTCTCCAAAATTAAGTAATCTCAAAATCATCAGCACTGAGCATGTCTCATCAGTCCCTCAGACAGATTTCCTTGGTTTGTTTGGTTGGTTGGGTGGTGTTGTTTTTTTCCTATTGTTGTTGGACCAGAGATCTTTTGAGCCTGTGGCTTTAGATTTGCAAGCTCACAAGTGTAAAGGAAAATCAGACATCCTGTCATTTCAGCATATTGCAGCATTGGGCTGGTAATCTGCTTAAAAATTAAATAGGCTAAAGCAGAGGCAATAGACCTAGTTATGAAACCTGTCATAGCTGTGAGTAATCAAATGACATCTTCTGCTTTAAGAAACCATGCACATAGGACTATGGATACTACCCCAGTCCTGAAACAGGGCTTAACTTTAGAACTGATCTTGAGTCTACTTCTTTTTGCTAGAGGTAGTTAGTTCCCTAGGCAGTGCTCTGAAACCTTCTAATATCTGGAACAGTCAAGACATACAAATTTATGGCCAGTAACAAGGTTCTTAGCTCTCTGTTGTCACTGTAGTCTAAAGGGATTTAGGATTTCAAAGGTCTTAGGGATAACATTGGTCTGGACACAAAGGCTGTATAAATAACAGTTTGGGCAGAGACCCAAGCAGATGAAGTACACCATTGATGCTGTTAAATTATCTGAATAGTCCTTGGCAACCTTTAGGTCTGATCTGCCTCAGAGTCTCCTAAATAACAGCAAGGCAGAGCTCTAGCATTAGTCTAGGACTAATTAGTCTAGTACTCAGCACTCGAAGGCTTGGAGACTTTACTAGTGTGCATATAGTGAGACAACCTGAGTGGATATCTGGGCTGGAGGACAGCTCTGGACAAGTCCTTAGTGGAGATGCAACTAAGGGGATGCCCAACATCTCATTTGATCTACCTTGAGCCCTGGCCTTAGATGAGGTCACATTTAAAAATCACAAAAGGCAATTCTCACCTACAGACTTCTCCAGTTTAATTAGCAGAGAATGAATCATTCCATAGAGGGTGACAGAAAAGGAAGGAAAAAAGAGATGCAGGGTAGGAGCAAGGAGGGAAATCAAACCAGATTTCAGTCATAAACAAAATAGCAGGTCCAGAAAATAGAATTATTTGAAATCAGACCCAAAGGGAATGACAGCAAGACAATGGAATTTAGTTTTCTATAATGCTTCTCAAGCTTAAGGTAACCAGGAGCCCTTTATTTTTCTTTCTTTCTTTTTTTCTTTTCTTTCCCAGGGTAAATGCATGAACTGCATCCTTAACTTTCATTGAATGTTGTAAAAAATATTTATGGATTTATTTGGCAGTTAACAACATGGCCTATAGCAATTAATACTTTTTATTTACAGAATGCAGTGCTGATAATGGACAACTAATAGGCATGCTTAATTGGCTTTTAACTACTGGTATCTTGGTACAGTATTTTCCTCTTTGCCCAATGGCAGCAACATTCCTGAGGATTTCATTGTGTGTTTATTATGCTGCTGATTTTTAATTAGATTTTTATTGCTTATGCAAATGCACATTCATTTGGGTGGTAAAGCAGGGGTCAGTAACAAGGAGACTTCTGGCAGGTTCCTCTGTTCAGTGCCTGCATACCCCAGCCTTTTATCTTCTTCCTGTTCCTTCTTCCTCATAAAGGGAAGAACTGGCCCCTTCTCCTTGCAGAAAGTACCCAAACAACAGAAGAGTTCACATCAGGAGTGAAGACATCCTGACTGATGGATGATGATGCAAGCTTTGATTGAATTATCAGGGTAAAAATGGTTCTTTTTGCAGGCAGCAGCCATAAAATAAGCCTGGCATCACCTTGAGTTACCAGCTTGTGTTTAGGAACTGACCTCACTATTGCTGGCAGATGAAAAAATGTTGGCCAGGCAGAGGCAGAAATTGCCATTGAGACTATATATTTCTGTCCTCAGAGCTGAAGGAGTTAGCACTATTAGCTCATCTTCTATTTCTCTCTCCTCTTTCCCTGCTTTCTTGCAAATAAAAATCTCACTTGCAAGGACAAACCCCAAGCAAACAGCTGTACAGAGTACTGCTTTGGCCAGAATTACAACAGAAATCTCCCCTTTTTTTTTAAGTCAGCAGTCATTGGAGGCTGAGGTATTGTCTCCAGAGACTTTTGTAAACAAACCAAAACATTGGATGTAGAGTCAGAAAGGAGAGAGAGACATGAAGGAGGAGAGATGTTTGGGATCTCCATGGTCAAGAGAAGATTCATGTGGAATAGTCATCTGGTCCCAACAGACTCCTGCTTCCTGAAATACATTGTCTGATCCTGAGAACTGGATAGATAGGCAAGAAGTCCTCAGAGGGATCCACCAGTGGTGGCTTTATGGTCCTAAGCAAGTGAAGGAAGTAATGACTTGGCTTCATGTCAGTAGATGGCACTGTTTCTATGAACTACTGAACACACACCCAGAAATGCAGCTCTTCCCCCTTCATGTGTTCTACACAGGGAGAAGAGGAAGCAAAAACAAAACAAAAATGCTGAAAACAACCAACCAAATCAATAGCAAAATGTTTTTCATAGTATTTTAAATCATTTTTTTTTTAAAGTTATAAAATTAGGACCTCAAATTTTGGAAATGCTTTAATTAAGCTAAGGTTCCTCATTACACTTTATTTTGCCCTTGCAGTCTGTATGCAGGAGGATGGAGTCTTCACTCCTATGCTCACGTTTTCTGCTCCCACAGGATTGCTTCCTCAGTTAATGCAATGAATGGACTTGATTTGAGGATGAGACAACTGCATTGCATAAAGAATATCCCTTATGGAATTCCAGTCTGCTTTGGGCTTGAGTATTGAGGAAAGGATGGAGGCACTGCATTTCTGTCTGAGAAAAGAATCTGGATGTTCACTGAGTGGCACACAAAGAATGAACTTGTTGCATCCTTGTTGAGCTGGCTGTTAAGTGTCCATGCAGTGGCTATGCACCTGGGGATCTAGCCACACTAATGAACATCTGGACATATCCAAATAACCAAACTCCTGACTCCCACTGGACAAAGCTTCTGCACAGGATAAAAAATGAAGATATATTCAAGGATCATGTCCTGATTGCATGGGTAACCCTAACAGCATCACACAAGATCCATCTCATTCAGATGCCTATCATATCTCCCATTTAATCCCAGCAGTCTCATTTGCTTCTGCCTCCTCCTCTTTTTTTCACTGCCAGAATTTCCACTCTTCCATTTCAGCATACCTTAGACAGGTTTCTTAGCTGAATCATTGTCTTTCCTCTTAGCTAGTCCTGACCCTTTCTTCCTGGCTCAGCTCCTTGTATCTCACACCATTCCCTGCTAAATCCAAACCCCCATTTCCACATCAAAGCTTAATCTGTCCCTCTGCTCATTCTAGTTTTTTCCTTCTGAGTCAGTTTCTCATTCTCCTACTTTGCTATCATCCTTCACCCTTTTACCTAACTGTTTTAGTCCCTTCTGTCCTACCAGATGTTTAGCTCTTGTTGGACTTGTTATTTTCAAGTCATCCTTTCCAAAACTGGCTTCACTTCCAGTCTGCCCCAGCCTCATCTATCCAGCCAGCTAACCACTGTCTCATCATTAACCCCAGTTTGAGATTCTCCAGTCCTCTTCCTTGTGTATCAGCAACTTCTCCATTTCCATCTACTGGTGGGTATATCACAGAATCATAGAATCTTTAAGGTTGGAAGAGACCTCTGAGATCATCAAGTCCAATCATCAACCTATCCATTCTGTCTCCTCCTTATTTCTCTCACACTTAGAGTTTCCTCTTCTCTGTGTCTTTTCCCTGTGATTTCATGGGAGTCTGGAAGGACAGATGTTGAGACAACATGAGGAACATGTTCTGGGAATTTTTATAGGGATATTGAAGGTTGCAAGAGAAATATTTGCCAAATGAGAAAGGCAAACAAAGTCAGCAGCAACCTAAAATACAACTTTAAATTGCAATAAGGCAAGTTACCTTACTATAGGTAGAATTATAATTCCCTATAGGAAAGAGTCATGTCCTGGACTTTAACAATCTTCACTATTTCTTATAAGAATTTGATGTGGAAAGGGCAGTAGCAAAATCAGGGATGCTGTGAGGACAGATAGAAGGATGTTCTCCTGTAAGGAGCAAAGTTACTTCAAACTCCATGTTACAAACTCCAGGGTGTCTCATTGGAAACACCTCTTTGCTTTAACCTGCACAGTGAAAAGAAGCAGGGAAGAAATGAAACTCTTCACCTGCTGGTTTCCAGCTCTGAAACTCAGTGCTTCTTAGGGACTGCATTTTTCTACAGAATATATCTGTCATTGGTATCCACTTTCTGGTTTCTAGACTTGCTTTAAGGTTCTGGCAGCCCCTCCAGGAGGTATTTCTCTGTAGAGGCACTAACACTAATCTGGAGTGATCCCAACTGTTCTTTGCATTTTGGCAGCTGAGATACCACCTTTGTAGCAGTCTGTTGGAAAGCTGTCACACCTCTCTGCTGTTGGCCTTTGCCTGACTGATTTAATGAAATCATTACCAGGAAAAAAAAAACGAAAGACAAGGAAAAAAGTACTTAGCTGGTAGCTTAGAATGTGATTTCCTTTATTTGTCAACAAAACAGGAGCAGAACCCTAGTGACACCACACAGGTTTGCATTCTCTGTACTAAGAAGATGCCTTCAGGCTTAGCAGACCCCTGGGAGGCCCCAAATCTGATCTGGATGACATGTTCAGAAGCCACCACAGCAAACACTAGGCTGAAATGATTATCCTGATGAAGTTTCCTAGAAAGAGAGCAGCTTTAAAGATGGAGGACAATGTGGGGAAATGATGTTTGCTTGCTTTCACCTGCAGGTCCAGCTCTTGGATCTTCCACTAAACTCAGGAGAAGTTGTTGCTTATGCCCTAGCTAACCAGTGTGTTAATAATCTGTGGTCTGGGGGATTACTGAAAGCTATTAAAAGTGGTGAATTTTTTTTTTTACCTGAGGCCAAATCCTGCTCTCAAAAAACCCTGAAACTCCATATTTTGTGCAAGTAATGCACAAAATAATTGGGAAAATGTACTTCCATAGAATCTTAGTTTAAACTCTGCTTGAAAGGATTCTGGGGTTTCAATCTGTTCTCAGTAGTAGTGTCAATAAAACACTTTGGAATCATTGCAGTTGATTACAGTGACCTTGTTTGTATTTTTAAATGACAGGTTGAAAGAAGGAAATGCTCTGCACTTTCCTCTTTTTAGAACACTTTGGAGTCTATGGATTTACAGAGGTATTGCAGAGCTGAGTATTGCTGTTATCACTGTGGGTATTTTCTACCAGGGAAGACACTGTGGCACTGATCATTTCTAAAGATGTTGTACTCAATTATTCCCTGTTCTAGTCTTTCTCCTTGCTGTGTTTCTATTTGTGTGTTTCTTTTAAAAGAAGGTGGGGGTTTAGGGAAAAAGAAAGGAATTTTCCCTGCTAAATCAATTAACTTCTCCAATCCAGCAAACTGTGAAAAAATACAATAACTCTCTTTAAATGTTCCATTAGGGCCCAGTAACAGCTCATTAGATTATACAAGGTATGGGTAATTGCCCAGAAAAGATGCACTACCTTCCTGCAATGCTTAATTTAATCTCCACTCTTTACATACAACTATAACCACCCACTAAACAAGATTCATGGCCTCATGCCCAGTGGTATGTGTGTACCAGTATGGGCTTTAAGCAGAAGAATGTGTTTAAAAGTCAGAACTGGCATGGCTTTATTTCCAGTTGCTTGCTAGCATCTTACAACACAAGGCTAAGGAGGACAGGCATTGTCCATGCAGAACCTTTCCAAGCTGATTGGAAATCCCTCCCTGTCTTTGGTCTTTGTTTGCACAGAGGGATTTTCCAACCTGTAATGGTAGGAACAGGGAGGTGATCTTGCCACTGTACATGGCACTGGTGAGGCCACACCTCGAGTACTGTGTACAGTTTTGGGCACCGCAGTTTAGGAAGGACATTGAGCTACTAGAGAGGGTGCAGAGAAGGGCAACTAAGCTAGTCAGGGGTCTGGAAAACAGGCCTTATGAGGAGAGGCTTAGGGAGCTGGGCTTGTTTAGCCTGGAGAAGAGGAGGCTGAGGGGAGACCTTATCGCTCTCTTCAGCTACTTGAAAGGTCATTCTAGGGAGGTGGGTGTTGGCCTCTTCTCTCTTGTGACTAGTGACAGGACTAGAAGGAATGGGCTTAAGCTGAGCCAGGGTAGGTTTAGATTAGATATTAGGAAGAATTTCTTTACTGAAAGAGTGGTTAGATATTGGAATAGGCTGCCCAGGGAGGTGGTGGAGTCACCATCCCTGGAGGTTTTTAAGAAGAGGATAGATGTGTTTCTTCAGGGGATGATTTAGGGGTAAGAGTAGTGTAGGGCTATTGGTTGGACTAGATGATCTTGAGGGTCCTTTCTAACCATAATGATTCTGTGATTCTGTGACCCAGGCTTTTCCTGGTAACCAGTTTGTAACCAGGGAAGTGATCATGTTTACCCAGTATTCCATATGGTTTTATGTCACTGGGGGTATAAATAGAGAGGGGGAGAGGCCCTCGCTCTCTTTTGCCTTCCGGTGGATCCGAGGACGCCGGTTCTCTGCTATCGGTCTCACCCATGCGGAGGAGTCAAGCCTTGTAGGCCTTGAGAGGCAGCTGTTGCTGGCATTGGTCAGTACAACTCTGCTACCCTAAAGAGAGCTGTAAGATTCTGTTTTTATTAGTTCTATCCTGGGTTTCGAGTGTACATACCTGTTTTACTTTCCCTTTTCCCTTTTTCCCTTTACTTTTCCCTTTTTCCTTCCCTTTTTCCCTTTCTCTTGGGGGTTCCCTCTACTGTGTGCATAGTACTTTAATTGTATATAACTGCTATATATATATAAATATAAATACTGTTGATGTAGTTTGGGTTGTTTCAGGCTCTTTAGTTTCTCTCATAGTTTTTTTCCTACAACTGTGAGAGGGAAAGGGAGGGGGAAGGCTTTCACTGTGAGTTTGGGCATTTGGCAGGGAGCCAGGTCCAAACCATCACACAGCCCCAGGTCTGCTGGGCATGTGAGGTCCTGAAGATATCAGGCTCTGCTGAAGAATTATATATGGACAATAAATCTATGAAAATGAGATACTTGTTGTGTTTATAACTCTACTGTTAGGTGTCTACGTATTAGAGGTGTTTTCTTGTTGTTGGTTTGGTCTGGTTGGGCTTAGTTTGGCTTCGTTTGGTTTAAGTTTTCCTTTCTTCCTTAGCTGCCACAGCAGAAGACTGAGATTAGACTAGATGACCTTTACTGGTCCCTTTCAATCCAAACCATTCTATATGATCCTATGATTTTAAGACGTAAAGTTTTCCCACAAAACTTGGCTTTTCCCCTTTCTGGGTGCTTCCCCTTTATATTAAAACATGAAATACTAAATACTGTTGTTCCCTTCACTTCCAGCACACAAATGAGGTCTTCATGGCCAGCTCTGCCTCCTATCACCTCTGCAGCCTTCAGAGGTGTGTGTTTGAGCATCCCAGACTAAGAACTAATATCTAAAATAAGGATTCCATTGACACAGCATAGTCCTTTTATGGACAGGTAGAGATCTTTGATATGCCAACCCCATATCACAAATAGCCTGTTTTTAGGTGGAAGTCCTAAAAAATCTCATAGGAAAGCCTTTTCCTATGACAGGTCAGAAGATCACAGAATGTTAGGGGTTGGAAGGGACCTCTGGAGATCACCTAGTCCAACCCCCTAATGGAGCAGATAAGAAAAGGAGAAATAATAAAAGCTTGAGAATCTGTTCCTGCAAGAGCTAGAAGTTGACCTGGTTTATTTGTTGGTCTTTGTTTGAGGTTTCTTTTGTTGTTGATTGTGTTATTTGTTTTTAAAGCAAACATATTTTATTGGAAAAGAAACTTTCACCCATGATTCTTTGGTATTTGCTGGTACCTACAAAACCAAAATCTCCTTTTGAAGAGCCATTGCTTCAAGCCAATGCAACAAGTTAGCAGGGATACAACTTACCTTTGCAGTCCCAGTTCTCTCACAAGTGTCTCTCCTGCTGCTCTGCTTCATTCCATCTTTTCCCCTCATTGAGGCAAGCCTATCTTTCTTTCTGTGCCAGCCTGCACAGCACATCAATCCTTATTTGTAGCTCTCATAATTTCCAGACTATTGGTTTATAACAAACAAATAGAGGTTTCACATTCTCCCTGATGTAGAGGCTGTTGGACAGTCATTGATTTTCCTGGGATTAAGAGTGTTAAAATAGCAGTAGGGCAGAAAATATACTGCTTTAAAAAGTGACATGGTAGGCAGGTATCAGCCATACAAATGGGGAAGGGAAATTAAAACAGGCCAGAGAGTATTGTTTTACTCTCCACAGAAACTATTCTATAGAAGCTTAAAGCCTTCCTACAATTTCTCCTGTAGGGATGGGGGTGCTGGGAAATGTTGCTGTGAGATGAATGAGATTTGCTAAAATAAAGCCAAGCACCTGGACAGCAATACACACTCCAGTTGTATTTAAGGAAAATAGAGTAAAAAGGAACACTTTCCCAGGCCCTAGCTGTGAATATTTTCAGGTTCCTCTGGCATTTTAATTTAGAGGCTCTATATTGAGAGGGCAGACATAAAAAGAAGGTTGACTTATGGACCCTTTACTGTTCTGTCTGGGTACCTCAACAAATTCACATCATTCAATGAGTACAGATGTTTTTAATTCCCTAGTCTAGCTGAAAATACAGGAAAAGAGGGAACTGTGTTGAAATAGACTCATGAAATGAGAAGGCTTTGCTGTTAAATAGTGCTACTAAATGAGCTTCCTGATTTCATAAAACCTTCTTGTTTGAATCCAATGGAAGCATCTGGATTTGGTGTTGCTTTAGAGTTGCTAAGTCTTGAAGTGAATTTTGGAAGGAAAAACCATTTCAGAAGTGAATTACTGAAGAACTTGATTGTGAAAGTTCTTTCCTTCCTGCCTTCCCATCTTCTCTTCCTTCTTCTCCCCCTCCTCCCTTTCCTTTGATTCTTCTTCTTAATTTCACTTCCACTTTCTCTCTCTTTCCTTTATTCTCTCTCTTAACCACTACCAATGTGTAAGATCAGCTCAGAAGATTACAGCCAAAATAATATGCAACAGAAGAACTGTTCTGAGGTATTAATGTGGATGATAATGGTCACACATGCACAGAAATAAAAAGAGAGTTGGTCAAATTCACACAGGAAAAGAAAGCAGGGAGGTTCAGTTCTTTCCAGGTTCATGTTTTCCTCCTTTTCACCCTTTTTTACATACAGCCCTGAGAACCACTGAAGTGGAGTGTAATTTTGGAAATCAGTCTTTACATGTCTGTTGAGCTGCACTCCCTAGGACTGCATGAGAAGAGGCAGAGGTTTGTCACTTCTCCATGGAAAATGCTTCTGTAATCTTTTACTACAACACTCTTTGAGAATCACTTCTGCCTGAGAAGTCATCAGAGTGCCACAGGGCTATCAGAGAATTTCCAGAAGTATTCTTGTAGTGGTCAGCCAGATGACCACTGCTCTCCCGTGATGAAAGCATAATAAATCCAAGAAGCTTTTAAGACAAGGCTTGATAGGGCCCTGGGCAACCTGATCTAGTGGATGGTGTCCCTGCCAGGCAGGGGGGTTGGAACTAGATGATATTTAAGGTCCCTTCCAACTCTGACAATTCTATGATTCTATGAAGCATCCATGAATCTCTGTGCAGCAAAATGCAGAGACCTTCCCTAATAGGAGCTTGAAAATTCAAGTGCCTTATGCAGTCAGATCAGTTGTTGGGTTTATATGCATTTGGTGGTGGTTGATATTTTGGTTTTGTTTTGTTTGGTTTGGTTTTGTTAATGTTTGCTGTTGTTGTTGGGGGTTTTGGTTTTGGTTTGGATTGGGTTTTGTTTGGTTGGTTTTGGGTTTGGTTGTTTGGAATTTTGTTTGGTTTTGTTAATTTTTGTTGGAGCTGTTGGAGTTTTTTGTTTTGGTTTGGGTTTGGTTTGTTTGATTTGGGTTTTTTGTTTGGTTTTGTTAATTTTTGTTGGAGTTGTTGGAGTCTTTTGGTTAGGTTTAGGGTCAGTTTTGTTTGCTTGCTTGTTTTTGTTTGGGTTTTTTTGTTTTGTTTTGTTTTTCCCTAGATGTGATGACTTCTCAGGGTTTATTAACAGAAATTCAACATCCACAAAATGTTTGGATCTGAGTCAGCATGTGTCTGTCCCTTGCATTCTTGGCCCTGGAAACAGAGAAGCAGAACTAACTCTGATTTCTCTGTACTGTGGTGATGTGAATTGATTCAGGAAAGAATCCCTCTTCCAGTCAACATTTAAGAACATTCTTTAAAGCCAGAAAATGCTTAATTAGTCATTTTTTGAATGAATGCTATGAGAAAAGAGATAATTTGGTTTTGTTGGGGTTTTTTCCTTATAACTGAGTTATTAATTAATATAGTAATGTAGATCTCTTTACCAAGGCATAGATAGATGTGTGTCCACTAGGATGAAACTGATCTAACTCTCTCAAGAGGCAACTCTGTCAAGGCCAAGTATCTCTTGGCAGTTTGATACTGGTTACCAAAATCATTCTTAACTCATGATCCTGGACAAATATAAATCTAGTACCTTGCAATGAGTGTCCTGGATAAATATAAATCTAGTGCCTTGCATGACTGTTAGTAGTGTTGTTTCACCTCAGCCCAAGTTTCATCAGAAGTAATCAAGCAGAGCAATGGAGAGATTGTTCTCTGTAAGACTAGTGACAAGCAATCTCTGAACCAAACATATTTCCATGCTTGCTATAAAAACACAGTGATGAAAAAAAATAATAAATGGTGGTAGCACAGTGGTGGCAAATTGAACAACATCAAGAATTAAGTGGTGGTGAGAAATGGGAACTGACACAATTGAAATTAAACTTTAAATATGGGTTTATTCACTGCAAGAAGTGTTGGGACCTAAATCAATTCTTTCATCATATCTGCCTTCCCCCTCCCTCCAAAAATGTTTGAGAGTGATATTTTCCAACTCTTATGGCAGCATAAAAATACAAAGGTATGTTTATGCAGGAGCAAGCTTAACAACTATGTGTGGCCAAATTCTTCTGTAACACTTTAGTGTCTTCATTATTCAGCAAACTGTGAATAAGTGATAGACTTGTTCCACATTTTTATTCCTTTTCCTGGGTGTTGTTTTTTGCTTGTTTTTCTTGGCAGAAAACTAAGTCCCAAATCTGCTGATGACTTGGAACATTATGTGACCTAGGATGAACAGACAGATGCACACAATATCTTGTGGGAGCAGTTTTAACAATTGCTAAAACTTGTAACAATTTTTTTCATAACAAGCCTTATCATCTACTACTAATAATACCAATACAAGCACTTATGGTAATAACAACCCAAATTTAATAACAAGGCAGCAGCAGTAGTTTGCTCTGTGTATGTGTTCAAACCACTTTACATATATTATAAAGTCATGGATCATTTGAGAGTGCCTCAGGGAAAAGAATGTCGTAAATGTTGTATAAGTATTATCTCCAAGTGTTGAACCCATTTGCCATCAGCTGATGCCATTTCCAGCTCACATTCCAGCTTAACTGGCAGAAAAAAAATACAAGAATAAGGAGTTTTAAGTAGGACTTGCATCACTTTGGGTGAGTATTTGAAATTCACACACATAATTAGGGAGCAGAAATGCCACAAGTGACCCTGGTCTCATCAGAAATTCAGACACTGCAATGTTGAATGAGAAACCCTTGCAGTATTACTCCCCAGTGAGCCAAGTACCAGATTACAAATCTTACTCAAGCACATTGTTCCAGATGTAGACTGCCTCTGAGACAATTAAATCAACATTTGTGATGAGAAGGAGGAAGGAAAAAAAAAAATCTAGGCATCAATGACACCATTTGGATTGGGATTTCTTGCTTTGGATGGGTGTAAGTTACCTGTTGCACAAGTGGAGAAGCTCAGGCACAGCAAAGGGCTGTGCTTAGGTGACAACCCTAAAGGGAAATCCACTGAGGGCTCTCTGAGGAATAAAAACCAAAAAAATCTCCTTTTAACATTGAAGAGTAGGGAGTTAAAGCTCTAAGTAATTTCAAGAATGTAGCCCAGGCCTCCCAGCCCTGCACTGAGTACATCAATCACAAGAACTAGATACTTAAGTTAGTCTAATTATTTCCATTGATGTCCTTGAGCTCAATTAAGATCTGAGTTATGACTTTATGTGTTGTGTGATCAGCAGGAGAGCATTTAAACAATCAAGACTGGACTAGGAGAGCAAATAGATTATATTTATTGTGTGAGTGGAGACTAGTTTGCAAGGGAGTGGTCTCACCACTAGACTACAACCCTGAGTCTACACTACACTGACTACTGAGTCCTGTGCCAACTCCTCCAAAGAGACAGGGATTCAAAGTGAGGAAAACACAACATGTCCCACCCTGGCTGTTTAACTGCCCTTCTGGAGTGGGTGCTATGGGGTTTAAATTCATGAAGGATGGCTTAAATGGGAGCCTGAGTGAGTGCTTTAGGACAAATCTGGCCCAGCAACATGGATTTTGCATTTGAGTGTGCTTTAAAAATAAAGCAACCATCAGTAACCTCCATGAGGCACATGGTCCTTAGTTGTGTCTTGTCTGTGCTCCAAGAAATTCCTGAGGTGTACAAGTCCTACTTTGGATCTGACCCTTTCCCTTCCAACTCATCTCCATAAGTAATCTTTCTCTCTCTTTTTCTCTCCTAAACTGAGAAGGGCAACACTATTCCATTTTCTATTCCCTTTCATTTTGTTTTCATATTTCCACCTCAAGGATGACTGTGCTGAAAGAAACCTTCTCACCCAAGAGACTGTCTAGTGACCTTAGAAGCCAACAGACACAGAAGACCAGCTTGCCCTGTAGTCTAGATGAGACAATGAGGCAATGAGGCTTTGTCCTGAGGTTGATATGGAAACAATCACATGCCTAGTAGTTAAAACATTGCTTTTCTTAGAAACAACTGCCAATGAATGGACAAAACTGAGTTGGCCAGTAGTCTTTGGCTACTTTGTGACTATCAAAATAGAAGGCAAGAATAAGACATTTTGGAGCAATGAACACTACTGCCCTGGGTTTTGTCACCACAAGACACCTGAGTTCAAATTGTCAAATAACTACTCTGAAGGAATTCACACAAGTGAATCCAAGCCATCTACAGCTCAAGGTAGAGACTGGGACCAAACATGGGATTGCACATGCTGCTTCTGCTGCTCCAAACAGCTCTGGTCCATGCTGTCATCTGTAGGTCAACATCAGTGAACCCTGTGTTTGGGAAGAATTAAAATAAGGCTATTGGTAGGACACTCTGTTTAGCTTGTTCCCTTGCTAGCCACTTCATTGGAACAAGAAGTTATCCCTGGATCAAGGTGCTGAGGATAGTTGCTCTCTTTCTCTTCACTTTGGGTCAAGTCTTCATTTTAGTTTCTTCTTGTATGTAGATGAGGGAATAGAGGATAAATCAAAACTTATGAATGGAGATGTGTCTTGCTAAGTGTTTTCAGACACTCTTCATGTTCTTGTTTAACTAAACCTTGTATTTTCTGAATGGCTATAAAAATAATCTCTCTCTAATCTATCCATCTCCTACTCTCATATCCTAGCAAAGTTAAATCTACTTTTTTTTTGTTCTGTATTAATCTGAACAGAATGTCTTGGAGTTACCTTAGAGTTTCAAGTAACTTCATCTGTATCTGGGGTGGAATTCATGTACCTACACAGAAAAGTCTAGAGGCAATTTAAAAGCCCTTGGTATCTACTAGCAGATATTGTATGGAAACTGCAGGAGACCTGTGCTGGATGTCAGACAGAATTACACTGAGATATTTCAAATGGCACCAGAAACCAGAAACCAATGGCACTCCAGTTTCTTCCCTGGAGGAACAGAGTCACAGAATATCTATTTCTAGCTACCTAAGCAACAGTAGTAGATATGAAACTAGTACTTCCAGTAAAACATATGAATTATTTCTGTGGCAGTGTATTGCTCTGTGATCTGTGAGTGTCACAGAAGACATACATTTAACTAATGTCACAGCTTTGAGATAATCATTTGAAAAGTAGCTAAAGTGAGATGCCAGAGAAAGGCTTCATTCCCTGAAAACCAGTAACAACTGGAAGGATGACCAGAGCTTGTTGCTCTGTTTTTTTTTCCTTTCTCCACATGATCAAGTCTTCCCCTCTTGGTGCAATTAAATATCCAATATTTGATTTTATTGAAGCTGTTTTGACACAGATATGGCCTTCAGGGCCTGACTTGTCACCTTGTGATCTCAGCTCTGCTCTCTAACTTGCTGTGGGTTTGGGTGCAGGTTCATAAGCTGTAGACACATGATCATGGCCTTTTTTTACATCAAGTAGGAACACTTCTAACTAGATAGTGAAATACCTACTGTGTTAAGAGAAGCTCAGATTGAAAATAGGGTTGTTGGGGAGCAGAGTGGTTATTGGAGGGGGTTCTCCCATGGGATTTATTTTGTTTGTTTGTTTACTGTTGCAGAAACAAAGTGAAAGCAGCTAGAAACAAAGAGCAGGAGTGGGGTGAGTGTGCTTGGAAATGCCACAACCACTTAGGATGACAAGGTCAGGCTCTATGTTCTCCCTTTCTTCTGTTTGTGCTCAGATTTAATCAGCTGAATCTAGGCAAGGGGAAAGAAAACTTCCCTGCCACAAACACTCAGTCTGTAAACTCCTTCCTTTTCTCTTTGCCCATGGGGAATGCTATCTGAACTGATAGGGACTTTTCCAGATGCCAGGATGCATGTTGTCATTGTGAGGACTTAGTTTTCTTTGGCTCCAGGTTGGGAGGAAAAGAGAATGGAAATATGTGGTGGACAAGGAACACCTCAGTGTTTGCCTAGAATTTTGTTTACTGAGGGTCAGAAGATGCTGAGGTTTCCATTCAGATTGTGGTGAAATCAATTTTCCTCCTATTTTCACCCCTGTAAAGCAGAGTTATCAGCAGAGTCTCAGCTCTAGCCATGAGAAGCAGCCTAGATTCATATTGTTTCAAGGCCTGGTTAATGGAATTTTTCTTTCTTAATAATGCTTTTTGCAAGATGGAAATATTTCAGAAGAAGAGATTGTCTTCATGGTCATTCTTCTAGATATTGGAATGTCTTAAAGAAATCCTCTCTTCTTGCTCTATAGAAAATATTTGGGAATACTCTATGATAGCTGGTGGCAAGAAGGGCCAAAGATAAATGGAGAGCTGTTGGAAGAAAACTGGTAACAGTTAAATAGTGAATGAAGGAGCTAATATATAAATCTCCAAATATTGCTTGTTGAAATAAAAAGTGCCTTTCTGCTCATGAAGAATTCCTCTGTAACTCTTAAATGACCAGATACTGTTGTTTCCCAAGAAATGCTAATCTGCAGGGTGTTGTCCTTTTTGTCCTTACCTTGAAGATATGGATTTACAAATTATTCTTCTTAGGTTGAAAAGAACCTCTAGAGATGAACTAGGCTAACACCTTCTCAAAATATGAGCAGCTTTGAAGTTATCCTACATTGGTCTAGGTTTATCTGGTTAAATTTTTTTAAAGACCTTCTAGTCAGTCTGTGCCTCAAGAAGAAACATATGCAGATATATCTTGATTATGGCTTCCTGTTGGCAGGGCTTCCTACTTAGTGCAGGGAAGCCAGCAGGTTACAGTGTGGAGGTCACCAGAATTAGTCACGGACAGCAAAGTTGTGAGATAGTTGTTCAAAAGGAGTCTCTTCCTCACAATTAATTTATGAATACCTTGTCCTTTCATAGACAAACACTTTAATGAAAGGTGACAACATTGCACCTAAACCACTGGAGCAAGAGGTTAGGCAGATGGCAAGATGGGAAGCAAGAAAGAAGCAACTGAGCAGTAGGAAGCTCAGCTTTAAAGCCTATTCCAATGCATGAGAATGTGAGAAAGTTTGGTGGAAGAAAAGGTGCACAGCTTCTCTGTAAGGTGAAGCTTATGAGAAACTGTCAAGGCAAGGATGAAAGAACTCTAGTACATCAATTTGCTTATAGTACCATTGACCACAGCAGCAAAATACAACAAAGGGATCTCTGTTTGTTATTCAGAGTCATCAAGAAATATATTGGGTCTTTTTCATGTTTTTAACATCTTCATGGCTTTGCTGTCCACATGATTCCTGGGATAAACAAGGCCATACTTTAAGCTCTGTGATAGCTCTGAAGAAACTGAAATCTAATTAGAAGACACTGAGTTCCCATCAATATGGGCTCATGTTAGCAACATAAGGCAATAAAAAGATGGGTTTGATTGACCTGACAGAGACAAGAGGATCTATCTTGTAGATAATAGGGAGATGTTACCAGTAAAGATAGAAAGGATTAAGAAAGAGGCTTCCCTGAGTTCACAGTTCACAGCAATTCAAAGGAAGAGACACACTCCACTCATGAGTCATGTTTAGTGGAGTGGAAATGGAAAGGAATGGCATTTCCTGTGCCATTTGTTTACTTTCATCTCTCCTCTACCATACGTGAAGTTTTCTGCCTGAATAAATCATTGTGGAAGTCCCAACAGTAGGAGAGTGATGAATGGGAAGGCAGAGTTTGTGTGAAAATGAGCTAATCTCCCCAACACATTAGAATAATAACTCTTTGTCAGGCCTAACATACAGTGAAAAATGACTCTTACTCACACATTGGTCTAGAGAGGGGGTTTTGATAATACAGTAGTGCAAAGCTAAGACATTCGTCTTGGAGTCGCAGGAAGACGAGAGGATTAGAGGATCACTTAGAATCATTCAGATGCAATGAAATACAATTCATAGCAAGAGCTAACACAATAGCCCAAATCAAATATGATTTAGGCACAGTTAGAAGTAGCATTCTAATTACTGGCAATTGATTTAACTGCAGATTTTCCTGCAACTTTCTTACAGAGTGAAAAAAGGGATTTTTTTAAAGTTGGGGTTTTTTTCTTACAGTGACAATCATACTTGTTCAATGGTTTCTTGGTGCCAAGGAAGAGAACTAATAGTTGAACTGGGAAGCTTTTCACAGAATAAATCAAAGACATTTTGCCATCAGTAAACCATTAGTCAGAGAAATGTGTTTTCTAGTAAGTGACTTGAAATTGTGCATGAACAAGAGTGTCCTCAAATGCCAAATGATAGAATCACCAAATCAGAATGGTTTGGGTTTGGAAGGGACCTTAAATATCATCTAGTTCCAACACCTCTGCTGAGGGCAGGGACACCTTCCACTTGACCAGGTTGCTTATAAAGCTTTGCCTAACCTGGTCTTGAACACATCCAGAAAGAGGGCATCCACATCCTGTTGAGGCATCTCACCTGCTTCACGGTGAAGAACTTCCTCATATCTAATCTAAATCTACCCTCTTTCAGTTTAAAGCCATTACCCCTTGTCTTCTCACTACATGCCCTTATGAAAAGTCCCTCTCCAGATTTCTTGTAGGCCTCCTTTAGATATTGGAATGTTGCTGCAAGATTTTCCCAGACCCTTCTCTTCCCCAGGCTGAACAACCCCAACTCTTTCAACCTATCTTCATAAGGGAGGTGCTCCTGCCCTCTGATCATCTTTGTGGCCCTCCTCTGGACTCACTCTAATAGGTCCACATCCCCAAAGCTGGACACAGTACTCCAGGTTGCTTCTTATGAGAGCAGAGTGGAAGGGGAGAGTCACCACCTTCAACTTGCTTTAGTTTAAAGTCCTCTTCACGAGCATGGCAAGCTTATGACCCAAGATGCTTTGACAGATAGACTTCATCAGCCCCCAGCAGAAACCAGTGTTACAGAGAAGATAAATGGGGAACCCTTCCTGCTTTTATCCACTTCAGAGTTCTTGTTTTAGGTAACACAGATTCATGAAATGAGGTTAGGTGGTGTGACAACTTCCTGGAGGCTAAGTGATTTGAGTGGGGAGTTTGTCATTGCTGGCACAGTGTCCTGAGTTGTAGCAATTCCTCCAGGAAATATAAAGTATCTGCAGGGAGACAGGCAAGAAGACTTGAGGGCTAATTGTCCCCTTGTGTAGCTAGTTTAAACTAACATGCCTTGCTCAATTTATGGGAGCCTGGCTGCTGCTGCTGCATGTCCTCACCATGAGCCTTTCAGAATGTGATGAGGTAGCAGAGAGAGCTGTAAGGCTTTACTCCTCCATCCCATACCACCTCAACACATAACATATATACTGTGGATGCCTAAAGATAAATTATAGCCCTTGAAATCCTGAGTCTAGATGCATTCAAACTTCAGAACACTAAGCACCTTGTATTTTTACCCCTAGACCTGCCAGTAGCTGATGTAAGTGATCTGAAAGTGCTTCAGCCAGAAGCAGCAATTTTGAATTCTTGTAGCATCAGTTGAAACAACTTGGTATTGAGCTTCTGAGATTAAGTGACCTGGGAAATTTGGGCATGTTTATTATTGAAAGGAAAAAGCACATAGTTACTTTGAGGGCCACTGAGTGCTCCATTCCAGCACTAGCTTGGATAGCAAAGCCTGGTGGTCTCTTCACAATGGATGAGCCATCAGTGGAACCTGAAAGTAATGAAGTGGTTTGTTGATGATGCAGTGGAGGAAAGATGATGCATAGTGCTCTTTATTGTGACAGGTTATTGACAAAAAGAACAATTAGAAGCATGGTGTTCTTCTTGTGAAGTGAGCTAGGAGAGCACAATAGTACTTTTGCATAGGTAGAAAAAGGTGAGAGGATCTGTTATGTGCACATCAGATCATGGTGCTAACAGGGTATTCTTCAGGACTTGTCTCCCTGAACTCAGTTTTCACCACTGTCACCAGCTGTTTGAGTTTTGCTGATTTCATCCTGGGGAAAGGCACTTGGCATTGCTCATCAACCTTCACTCCAGACTGGCCAAGGTTCTTTGTCATAGGAAGTAGTTACAACCAATCTACATTCAGAGAGCTGCTTTATCAAAGGTACCCTTCCAAATAATTCAACTGCCAGAAGCCACATACAAATGGCACCATTTCAAGGCTTGTATTAACCTTAACTGTTTCCTTTTAAATAAGCAAGAAGGTAGCTAGAAGAAGTGGGCACCTCTCCTTTGAGCACAAGATGAAGTAAAGATCAAGATAATTTCTAAATTGTTCTAATCTCATGCCTCAGTGCTTTAAAGGAGCCCTTTAAAGTCAATTTACTCTTTGACCATTGACTAAAATCTAATAACTTTGGCAGCAAATGAGGTGTGAAATGCTGTCAAAAGCACCTCAACAATACCTTGTGTGGCACTAAACATTTGCATCTCTGTGGTAAAGAGTCTGCAGAAAAAGCTGCAGCTTATCAAATGAGGGCTTTAGAAATCAACATGTTTTTGCTGTGAAAGGTATTTGCACTGTCAACCATGCCTAAGATTTGAGTCCAAATCAAGACAGAAATCCTACATGATGGCAAACAGATTGTTGGAATGGTCTCAATATTTTGTCTTTTGCCCTCCAGAACAACATGTGCAGTCTGCAATGAAACAACAATACTTTGTAAATGTAGTCCTCTGGTTACCTGAGGACTTCCAGAGGGTTATTAAGAGATGATATTAATATCTCATGAGGTTTTGTTTTATTTTTCATCCCAAATAAATGTTTAACTGTCTTTTTTTTTTTTTTCTTTTCCCATGGGACATGCCAGATAATGGACTGTAAGTAGCAAAACCCAAGAGTCAGTTCATGGTTTTGCTCTAGATCTACTATTATCACTTGGGGTTGCAGCAAAAAACTGTGTCAGTTAGCACGTTGCATGGGCAGAAGATTGATTTTTGGATTCAGGAATCTTACATGCTTTGTTCAGCTTTTCCCTCAAATTTAATGTGTGACTGAGTGCATTCTCTGACATACTCAGATTTCCAAATCTCTGAAACCTGAAGAACAACACTGTCTGCCTGGCACTGTTGCTTTGTGAATGAATTGGATGATTTGTATAAATACAGATGGCTGCAGGTGTTCAACCAAGTAGTGTCTCATAACTAAAATTTCCATAGAAATCTTTCAAGTTTAAAATTGCTTTTTTTTTTTTCATTAAAACCATAGAATCACAGAATGTTAGGAGCTGGAAGGGACCTTGAAAGCTCATCTAGTCCAACCCCCCTGCCACAGCAGGATTCCCTAGACCAGCTCACACAGAAGCGCATCCAGATGGGTTTGGAATCTCTCCATAGAAAGAGACTCCCCAGCCTCTCTGGGCAGTCTGTGCCAGGGCTCTGGCACCTCAACTGGGAAAAAGTTTTTTCTTATACTCACATGGAACCTCCTATGCTTCAGCTTACAGCCATTGCCTCTTGTCCTGTCACTGGGCTCCACTGAGAAGAGCCTGACCCCATCCTCCTGACATTCACCCCTCACATATTTAAAAGCAGAGATGAGGTCACCCCTTAGCCTCCTCTTCTCCAAGCTAAAGAGCTCCAGCTCCCTCAGCCTTTCCTCATCAGGAAGATGTTCCAGCCCCTTCAGCATCTTTGTGGCTCTGTGCTGGACTTTTTCCAGTAGTTCCCTAGCCTTCTTCAACTGAGGGGCCCAGAACTGAACACAAGATTCCAGATGTGGCCTCCCCAGGGTAGAGTAAAGGGGGAGAAGAACCTCTCCCCACCTCCTAACCACATCCCTGCTAATACAAAAGTTCTTAATGATATTTTTTTAATTTCTTTTACTCTGAACTGAAATATTCTTTCTCAAGAAGCAAAATAAACCATGGATGAAAATTGACATCCTTCTCTCTTCATTTTATATTTCACCTTCTTTTATACAGGTCATTAATACTTTATACCTCTTTGTGAATTATTATGAGATCTGTGAATGTGAGGCACAATGTAAGCATGAAGTACTAGCTCATGTATATTACAATTAGAGTATCAGGATGAACTCAATAAGCAGAGGGCATGTCTGATAATGTCTCATATTCTGTCAGAACAAGGAAAAAGGATACAATAAAAAAAGCACAGAGGTGACCCATAGGGAAAGTAATAACTTGTAACAAATCTGGCATTTGTTCCCAGTAGAAAAATAATGAAGTGAAGGGAAAGATGAAGAGAAATTAAAGGAAAAGTTATGTCTTGTAAAATATTTAGAGAGACAAGTTCAATTTATGCTGAAGAAGAGAGGAGCATTTTAACAGCACCAGCATTTTCCTTCTAGTCTTTGGTGTGTATTCAGACAACAGCAGGAGTTACAGGATGAGCAAAAGCTCTATTTCTCCCCCTTGGTCAGCAAAGGCAACATAAATTTTGCAGCTGAACTTGAAATATACCTGAGGGGGTTTTTTTTGCCCCCTCTTTACTTCATCTCTTCATCTGAATGAATATAAAGGGTGGGTTTTGAAAAACATTGAATAATGCATTTCTTACCTTGAACATGATCAAATGTGACTATCCTGATTTTCTACAGCATAGAATCATAGAATGATTTGGGTTGGAAGGGACCTTGTCCACTGAAAAGGCTTTATCCCTGTTGCTGGTTGGTCCATACAATGAAGGGGAGTAAGGTGATGTCCCATTCTCACAGGCCACCTGAGGCCATGGCACTTCCTCCTCCTCCTTCACTTTTGAAGCTCTTTGGTAGTTCTTGGAGGTCAGTGGCATGGGGACCTAGTACTTCTTCTTGCAAAGGCTCAAATAATTCTCTAGCTGCTGCCTGAGCAGCTCCACCAGAGCACACCTTGCACAGGTGAAGCTTCTACTGTTCTCCACCCAGGAGGCAGGGGTGCTGTCATTGCAGCTCTTCACTTGGACAGCAGCTGCCCTGATAACAAGCTCTGGATGGTTACCTCCACTCACTTCAGGATAGCCTGGTGAAGAAGTTGGCTCCTGTCTGCTTCAGAGTACAGCCTTTGGCTGGTCTCAGCCACCATGCTTTCAACAACCTCAAAGTACTTCAAACCCCATTCAGACACTTCCTGGCTACCTAGCAAATCTCACACTCCTCCCAGCACACAGCAACTGCTGCTGCTAGTGTTAGGCTTCTAGCAGTTTGAACTCCATTTCTGAAGTCAAAAACTCAATGTCAAATTTCTCTGTAAAACAGAAAAGTGGCAATGCTCCAACCAAAAATATTAGCTCTGTGGACTACCACTCTGGACTGCCTGAAATCAAGGGCCCAGGGTGCCTTCCAGTGAGAAGACAGCCCAGGCTGCCTTGAGGAATGGAAGGGGCATAATTGGGTGTAACACCCTGTTAAGCTTTACAGTCAGTATTATTGTTGTTGTTATTATTAACATGAGGAAGGTGTATTAAGTTAAGCACACTGTCATGCTGATGTTATGCTCTCTGTACCCAGGGCAGCAGAGGATGAGATGAATGCAACACTCTTGTGCAAACCAACTACTCATGTGATGGTCTGTATTTCAGTCCATGAAGCTGTCTCCCAGCATTCATCCTGTTTTGTCATTCCTGTTCCTATCACCTTGAAATGTGGTTTCAGCATTTTGCCATCCCTACTAGCAGTGCATTTTGAGATGGATTCAGCTCATGCTTTGCTTTTGAGGAGCTGGCAAGCCTACAAGGAGCCATGATTGTATGAACTAACAAAGACCCTGCAGGTCAGGCTGCTGCCTTCCTACCACCTTCTTCTTGTTCCCTGGAATGGCTCTTCTTCTATTTTCAGAAACTTTTGGCTTTTCTAGTTTCCCAAGTGGTAACACTGCCACAGTTTCTCCAGTGAAGATGCTTTACAGTCTGCCAGGTCTTACCAGCTGGGAACAATTCCCAAAATTTAGATGACATTTTCTCTGTTATAAATTCATTCAGTTGTTCCAGAGTCCTATTTCTAATGCATGATTTTTTTTCTCCCCTAATATAGCCAAAATAATGTGTGTCTGTTTCTGATCTATTCTCCTTTCAATCTAGTCCTTTTGAATGATTCATCTGTTACACATAGTCAGGTTCTGATCTTGCTAAACAGTTAAGCTATTGCTTACATAGGAGAACATAAATAGTTGCCAGATTTGGAAATGTGGCTACAGTTTCAAGTTTATATTAAAATATATTCTGAGGTAAGGACTTCTCATCTTTTCTCTAAAAGACAATCTCTGCTGCTTTTCCTTTTCTTACTTTTCCCTAAAGTCCTTTTTTTTGTTGGAGGTAGGCAGAGATCCCTACCTCTAGCCAAGAAACTGCCTTTGTTGTTTTTTTTTTCCAATCTCTTCAAAATTTCATATCCTATATTAGACCACAATGAAGATCTAGAGCCTAAAATGAAAATATTATGTGACCTCCCACTAATGATGGAGGTAAGATCTACTAACACTACCTGACTGTTGAATGACTCTTATTTTTGTGGTGCCCTGGGGGATTTCTAAATTTCCACATGTGCTGTTTGCTTTCCCTGCTTAACCTTTGGAATTCCTTAGTGGTGCATCTGTCCTGATGAAAACTCTGTGTTCACCTCTTTGTATATCCATTGCTCAACAAAATTGTACTGTTTGCTCTTCTATCTCTTCCACACAAAGGAAAAGAGGAAATAATACTCAAGAAATGCTCCTCAGAATCTGATACACTGGATGCTTGCCAGTGTGGAGACATCTTTGACTATAAGGTGATAGGGAGACACTTTATTAAGCATGAAATATGACTGCTTACCATGCTTCTCTCATGCATGAACATAGACCCAGACAATCCTGCTTCTTTGAATAATTCAGACCTAACTCAAAGAGACATTTAGTCATCCAGCCATGCATTACATGCTACCATTCACATTTTTCATGTGATGGTTGGTCTCTTCCTGAAGGTCTCCTCAAGAAAACAACCATCCATTGCAGTCTTCTACTTTATTATGCTCTTATTCTTACTTTACCTGTATGCACTGCTCTGAGTTCAGTTCAGAAAGACATGCTGAAGGAAAGAAGTGCTGCAACCTATTGGGTGACTGACCCCATTTTTTACCATTATTGTGCTTTTGTAAACCTGACCACCTCACCACAGAGGATAGTGAGAAGTTGTGATGGACTTTAGTTCCTGGGAAATGTAATTGCTCTGTCTTATTGGTGTCTCTAGAAAAAGCTGCCTCTTCTCTTATGAGATTAACTCCAATAGAGATGTTTACAGTTACAGGTTGAGAGTTATTGACTCCAGAGATATTGATACTGCTCCAGAGGAGCAGTGGAAGCATTAACATAGTGCCAGGAAAAGGGATAGCACCTAAGAATTGTGTGGATTAACAAATTTAATTGTATTACTCTTTTCTTTCATACAAGGTCACCCATGTAGTTGACCAAGGGAAGACAGTAGATGTGTGGGGGTGTGTGGTTATTTTAACAAAGCTTTTGATACCATCTCTCACAGTATCCTTCTGGACAAAATGATTATTGGGAAGGTTTTCCAACAAGCCAAGCTGCAAAGTGACAGATGGGACATATTTCACCAGCACTTTGAGGCTGTGCTGATACTGGAACCACTGGAGGAAGTGGTACACCCTTCAAAACTTCAGTCATGCCAAGGGTTCCTAGAAACCTCTCCCTGTTCCCAGAGAGCTGGGTATTTTCCAAGAAACACAGTATACTAGTAATGAAACTTGAGCTTGAAAAGCACAAACCAACCAGGTTTCTGAGAACTTTTTAAGTGTTTCCAAAACAATCTCTGCTCTGAGGCACTTTGAAGATGAGTAGAACATTCCACATGCAAAGTCCTTCATGAAAATGCTTTGTCAAATACTTTCTCTTTGACCTCAGTTTTATCTAGAAAGCTGGAGTTATTTGAAAGGGGAAAATATCACTGCTATGATTTCAATGATCAAAAATACTGGTTTTGCCATGGGGGTAGAGAAAAAAGGAACTATTTCTAAAGAGGCAATGGGAGTAGGATGCAAACAGTGTTGCTTTGCCAAGCAAAACTCAATCATTTTCACCCAATGCTTGAAAGGGAGAAGAAATGTGTTTGAAATGAAAAGAAAGAGAAATGAAAGGAAAATGCCACAAAGCTGAATTTAATTGTCAACATGGTAAACAAATAAATAGGGATTTTTTTTAGAAAGGAACAATGGACAGGCAAAATGATGTTAATTCCATCAAATTCAGTGATAATAATCAGGCCTCACAGATTGGGTTCCCCAAAAGTAGTGCATATATCTCTACCCTGAATATGCAATCGAGCTCAATGTGTTCATTTCCATTCAGTTAAGGGCTGGCAGTGCTTACACATGCTGAATCCCAAACAGCATTAGAACATGTGATTATTTGGTACAACTTTGCTTGCCAAACACCTTGAAACTTCCTTTATCAAAGATGTTTTAGAAACATGTCATAATCTCTCCACTCAGAAGAAATGGTTAAGGAATAAAGGTCCAGATTTGCTGTATTCATTCCATAAAGTGAAATATTAATGCTTAGAGATTTTATTCCATAGATAAAAACATTTGCTTACAAATATTTTTCAGGCTTCATATTCCAGCAGCTTTGGAGTACACATGCTGAAGTGGCCAAGAAATCTATTTGATACAGTTGTGTTTGCATTAGATGTCAGTCAAATTCTCTTAATGCAGCTAAATTGTGGTATGAATAGGGAATGGGAGATTAAATTGTTGATACAGTGGAGGAGAAGCCAGTAAATATTTAATGCACTGACAGAAGGACTTTGGAAACTTTTCCCTCACTGAACAAACTCTCTGACTCACCCCATATGTAATCTGACATGCAATTAGTTCTGAAAAATCTCTTGCAACATTCTGATTCCAAGCTCTTCTTGGAAAGAGTTATTGGGGAGGTCTCAGGGTAAAAGTGTCCAGCTTCATTCTGATATCTGCAGTAAAATCCTGTGCTCATGAAGGTGATGGTCAAAGAAGCTTCTAAAAGAAACTGGCTATAGTCCAATTTCCATGAAATGACTTTTGGTCTTCAGATTAACCCTGTTTGTACTGGCAGTGCTGATGGACAGATTGGGAGATTAGGACACCACATTTTGACTAAGGGAGCTCATTTCAGAGCTCAACCTGAATTCAGTCCTCCTGAGACCTCATGGAGCCTGAGGAGCACTGAGCATGTTCAAGGTTCAAATACTTTGCATAACACAACTTTGTTCAAGCCTTGTGCCAGCAAATATCCATTGACTTCAAAGCAATGAACTTCTAGTCTGATCTGTCACCCAGACCCAGATGGGTAACATTTTGATCCCTCTATGGAAGATGCACAAAAAAACCTCTTTGGCTGGTGTTTTAATGTCTTGGCTTTAAAGCAGCCATGCATGATCTCTTGGGAGTTGTCATACAGCTGCCCCATACTCTTCCTTGTGCATGAACTGACCCAACCAGACCACACTTTCTGTAATAAAGTTTCTTCCTGCAGTATTGTGTAGGAATCCAATAGCAAGTCCTATCCAACAGAGCAAAATTGAGTCCACAAGACTAAACAGGCTACTCTGAGACCATCAGAATAAGTAACTCTAGACCACAGACTATGTGCAAACATTCTTATTCTGAAATCACAGTTGTTCTTTCTTTTCTTTTTAAACTCTTCCTTAAATGGCAGAAACCAAGCTGAAAAGACATTTCATACAAGAATAAAAGCTGCCCACAGCATAATTATCCTTCTTTCCTGTGAAAACAAGGAGGAAAAGGGAAAATGAAATGCCCCAAAGACTGAGAAAAATGATCAGCTAATCGATTTGTAGCTATTAATGCTCTTTCTCATTGCAAGCAGGTGGATGTGCTACTCCAAACAATAGCAATGGGGTAGGCCTCAGAGTAATTTGTATTCAAATGCTTCACTCTTCAAAGATTTCTTGCACAGAGGATTATGCAAAATAGGTCTGTGCCTCTTCTTCACTCAGTAAATAAGTTATGTAAAAGTTTCAGTGGTGTCTCACTCTGCATTGCATTCTGCTGACCAATCAGGTGAGTGCATACACAAAGTATTTCCTTGGAGCTGAATATAATGTCATCCAAGATAAGTTCTACTTTGCCAGGAACAGACAGTGGAGAAATATTTTCTTCCTCTGCTTCTAGCTAAACAGGAGGGGAAAAAACCTCAGCTCTTTGTAATGCTTCATCCAAACCTGGGCAGTAAGAGAACTTGACATTTCTTGCTATCTACCTTTTATGCTGGAGGATAGAACTGGAAGAGGTCTTTCTGCACAACACTTCACAATACATTGATCCAATGGCTTGGCATATAAAACTTGGATTAAAACAGAATTTCAGAAAGTTTGGAAAGCTGATCTGTAGGTCTGCAATTGAAACTGGAATCCCACCTGCACTCCCCAGCTGATCACACCCTGTTTAAGACCCCACTCTTGGGCAGCAGTCAGAGTGACCTTGATTTATTGTGTGACAATTTTGGTTTACCCTTAATCACTTAACTGGGCAATGAAATACTTCATATTTTGACATTGAACATCTCACTCTGAGTCATCAATTCAGTACCAATGAGGAGATACACAGTAGTTTGATTTTCTGGATAGTATTTCAAGCCTCTCTGGAAACAAAGGTGTTTTTACACTGCATACCCATTGTTCAGGTTTTCAAACCATGTTTTGTGGTCACAATAATTAGAACTGACTGGCTTGGAGAAGGAGAGGAGCAGTGGAGGAAAATTTTAGACACCAGTTTGAGCAGCCACACCACAGTGGGTGCAGCCTGATTTCCCCTCCAGCTCAACTCTAGGACATCCCTGAGCTGGGACCTGCGGACATATAGCAGCACACAAACATAAGTGCAAGGAAGACTCAAGCATTTGGAGCAAAGTAAGGAAATAACCTCAGACTGAGTTTCTTAGGGCATCTAGAAGGATATGCCTTAGCTTTTCATCCTATGCTAAACACAGCATGCAGAAGAACAGAAAAAAACCCCAACAGACAATTGAGTCAATGCTTGAAATTATCTGAGGAAACACAGTTTGGGATTCTGAGCTGAGGGTGCAGCTCCTGATCCTGCCATGGACAATCCATGGGACCTTGGGCAATTCACAGTGTGTTCTGCATGTCTTACTGCTGCAGCTTAAAATGGGAGTATTGAAACTTCACTTCCTCACTGTTTGTCATCTTTCCCTCCACAGAACATCATCTTTTATGATCCTGCTCCACAATGTCTAAAAAGGAGATGAAGTTCTTTCATAGAGTTGTCTATGTGAACTGTTAGAAATAAATACACATTCTGTTACATGACAAAAATAAGCTTTATCTTCCATATTATGCTGCTGTTCAAAAAGCCTTATTGCTATTTCAACTGGAAAAAGCAAGCATCAGTTTTCATCCAGTACTGGGGCAAGGATCTTTCCTGCATTCTGCAACAAAAGGTGATCTGTGACATCCCAGAGCCACCTGCATGTTCTGATTACTGAATGGCATTGAGGTGTGCATAGACACTCTCCAAAACACTTTTCTACCTGCTAGATTAACTGTGTGCAAGAAGGTCATGCATGATGAGGCTTAAATAAATGCACTGCATTTCCAGCTTAATGGCAGTGTTCAACTTGCTTTGCTTTCCAGTACCAACAATACTTTTATATCTAATTGTGTTTCTGCTACTGAACAACTGATGTCAAGTGACTTTTACCATAAAACCAGACCATTGCACATGGGGAAGGTTTCCTCTTTTATTTATTTGTTCCCCCCACCCAGACTATCATCATGAATGGGGCATCACCATTAAAGAACTCTGAATTCACCCCCAGGATTTTCCAGCTGGAAGAGATGAAAACAACATAGACAGATTCCACTTAAAGAACACAGCTCTGCCATTCTAGAGCTGGATTCCTCTCTATCCTCCCTCCCTACACACAGGTGGCACCAGCTCATGCTTCCCTTTACACTCCCTCCTCCCCACCTCTGTAATTTAAAGACTCAGAAGTTTTAACTGAGAGTCACTACAAACCCTCTTCCTGCTCAGACCATCAATTAGCTTTTGTTCAGACCTGAGCCTAGATGGAGGTGTTTGGAAACAGAAAGCTGTGCCAGGTTGTAATTCTGTCACATTCAGAAGTGAGCACAGCAGGAAAGCAGAGGAGTCATCCCCTGCAACTTTGGCCATACCAGGTTCACTGAAGAATTCTGTATTTTATTTGCCTTACCTAGCAGTTCCCAGGCTTAGCTCCTTTGCTTTATAATCAATTCCCTAGAAATTTCCATGGTAACAATGGAAACTATCACAGTGAATTCAGCTTGACATTGTTTTGAGTAGAGGCAGCATCACTTCACACTGATCTTCCCTGTCCCCAGACATCTGTGGATCAGCATAGGATGAGGGGGGGGTGGAGTACTTCCACACTGCACCCAGGAGGAACAGGGCACAGTGTTCTCAGCTCTGCTAATGGTCTCTGGAAGAATTGTGAGCAAAAATATTTGACAACAGTAAAATTTATATTACATTTGTAATTTTACATCACATTTCATTTGCAAATTGATTTTGAACTACATAACTATAAAATAACAAACTCTTCTAATATATCTTTTCATATTGGTACCTAAGCACTGGCATCTAGAGACATCTGAGGCTGGTGGCTTCTAGTCCCAGTTCTAAAAACATGTGCACTTCTTATAGGACCTTTGTCATATCTTCCAAACCCAGGTGAATGTTTCAAGTACCTTAGGGTATCTCAAGTCACACTGGATGCATCTAGTCAAGCAATCAGATTGGGATCTGCCTCTCTCTTTTCCCTGCTAGCTCTAGCCTGATCTGCATACTGCTGAGAGCTACAAAAGGCTGCTCCAATGCACAGAATCAGGAAAGGATAGTATGAATTTCTTTAGAAAAGAGAAATACCTGTATGCATGAAGCTGTTAAATCAGGCTTGTCTTTATCCATCTAGGATTAATTAGTTCCTGTGATAAGCTGCCTTCCAACCTAACATCCAAATGCTCTTTCTTCATTTACCACTGCAGTGACCCTAGCATGAGGAGCTTAGTAAAGCACTAGATCTAGATCACTAGTCTGCAACTCTGTGTCCAGCTCTGGAATCCTCAGCACAGGAAAGACATGGACCTGTTGGAGCAAGTTCAGAGGAGGCCACAAAAATGATGAGGGTGATGGAACACCTCTGCTGTGAAGAAAGGCTGAGAGTGTTGGGGTTGTTCAGCCTGGAAAAGAGAAAGCTCCTGGTAGACCTTATTGGTTTTAAGCTGAAAGAGAATAGAGTTAGTCTAGATATAAGGAAGAAATATTTTACCCTGGAGGGACTGAAATACTGGAAGAGCTTGCACAAAGAGGTGGTAGATGTCCCATCCCTGGAAGTTTTCAAGGTCAGGCTGTCTGGGGCTCTGATCAACCTGATTTAGTTGAAGATGTTCTTGCTTATTGTAGGGAGAGTTGAACTAGGTGACCTTTAAAGGTCTTTCCCAACCTAAACTATTCTATGATCTACTCTCAGCAGAGTCAGATCAAACATTTGATTACATTAAAAACTGCAAGTTGATATGATGCCACGTAAACAGATTCATGCCTTGCATGTTTTAGATCACCAGTAAATAATTCATTCATCAGAAATATGTATATGATATCCTGGAAAATCCTTGAAGACCTCCAAAAAGTGACATTGCTCTTTTCCCCCTGGCTGTTAGTCCTTTTTTAAAGACCACATCTGCTCTGCTTCTTCACAGTTTATCAGTGAACTCTCTTATTTCAGCCTGCTCATCCCATCATGGTGCCAGTCCAGCTCTCACCCCAGCTCCCTTGATTCTTCTATGCAAACTGTGATTGCCCCCTGGAAATACTGTCTTAAATTAGGCCACCTAGTCATGTCTTCTGCTTTCAATGTGCTGTGTCTCAGAGGGGGTAAAGAGAGAAATTTGGGGTGCATTTAGGGGAAAAGAAAGGAGAGAAGAAAACATATTACATCTGGTTAATTTGGCAGTAATGCAAATGAAAAGGAATTAAAAGGGTTGTTCACTGGTAAAGGAGAGAATGTGAGAGAGGTCATGGGCTGTTTCATGAGATCCTCATGGTCATTAGCACTCTGTTAATCTCTTTTCTTCTCTTTTAACTTTGTCTAAGCTATTTGCTACTCCCCAAACTCTGCAAGCTGTGGCAGTGGATGATGGGCACGTATCTCATTTAGTCATGAAACACCTATGCCTATCTCTCATTAGATTAATGTTTTCAAATCCTATTGTAGCAGAGTAATAACCTAAGTCTGCAGGTAGCTTTTACACATTTTAAGTAATTTTTCTCCCTTGTCAAGACATCAAATTAACATTGTAAAGGAGAAATTTAATGCCCATGCAGTATTTAGACAGAGGAGCAGTCCTGTGAGTGATTTTATCAGTTCCTTTTACAGTAGTTCCAGGTATTTGATGCTATCAATCAGTTTGTTTTCTTTTAATTTAAAGAACAAGTTCATTAGTTCTGGTTTTTCACCTGTTGCAGGAACCTTGCAAACTATCTTTCTCTCCCTCTCTCTCAATTAAAACAAAAAAATCAAATAAATAAAAACTTAAAAGAAAGGGAGGTTAAATGAATGATTTAATTTCTGGTTGAATGCATGATTTTCATTATGAATGATTTCAGTATGGTTTTCTTCCATGATTTTTAGAGTTAACTCCAGATACAGTTCCCACTAATGAATGAAAACCACTGCACACTGATAGCCAAAACAAACTGGTGAGTCACCATTGCCTAATTACCTTGGTGTGAACTTATAAAGAGTATTGAGGGACAGTCACAGTTCTGTGGCATCATTTGGTTAAAGCAATTCAGGAAACATTGCTCCTGTATCTTACAGAGGTTTTGGTAGACCAAAACCAAGCATAAAACTGTTATTTTTCATTCATAAGCAACATCTGAAACAATCTGCTGGATGAAATTCAGAATTCATGTTATTCATATTATCTAAAGATAATAAATTAATTGTGGAGCCAGTTGGAGGTTTCATTTTTCCCCATTTATTGGCCCTTTTGTTGCCCATTTCTTCCCCTGAGCCATTTCTTTATTTTCCCCATTCATCCCAAGGTCACCTGAAGGTTTGCTCAACTCATACAAGAAATGAATTCACTTGGCTTTATTTCTTCCCTCAAAAACAGACAGAGCAGAACTACTCCTTCCAGAAAGCAGCTTGTCCCTTCCTTTATTCAGTCTGAGAAGCAAACTTGCTCAACAAATAGCTCCAATTTCTGTCTATCATTCACAGTATAAGGTAGTTGTCAGTGGGAAAGAATATGATCTAATACAGCTCTGTCTGCTCTCTTTCCTGAGTTCCAGGGGCCTTTTTCTGCTGCTATTGACCTTGGCAGAGCTGAGAAGTTTTATTTAGTGTTGCTGTTTTCTCCACTGAAGTTTACATATTTTAACTGGCTCAGAAGGGGGGTGTGTGTGTGTTTCAGACAATAAATGACCTCAGGCATTCTGATTCTATCAGTCAGTGAGATATATCCCCTCCTGCTCTGAAAGCTACTACATTTTATAGGGAAACAGTTGAAGATATTATATGCTGGCTGTAGTGTTTGACAGATGGGTGCTGTTGGGAGAAATTGGAAATGCATATTATTTCAAGTTTGGGGTCTTTTTTATATATATATATAAAGAGGACTTTATCATTTTGATGATGCTTTGAAAGCCCTGCTTTATACCTAGGTAATATTATGTGTACTCAATGTACAAGAAGATGACTAATTCTTAGAGTTAATATTCTGAATTTTATGTAAGTAGTAGAGGTTTGTCAAACTAAATGCCTAACCCATAAATACCTTCTTTTTTGGTCAAGGATTAGGCAAAATAAAAAATTAAATACAGGCAAGAAGTGCTTGACATTTATCTTGTATGGAAGAGCATCCCTGCAATGACAAGCTACTGAATGCCAGAAGCAGCTTGGGAAAGAGTGTAACTGCTGCCAAGAAAATTCCTGCAAGACTCAGCCCATAAAGTGCTGTCTGGCATCAGTCTGGACCTATACAGTAACTTGCAGGATCTGAGCATAAACAGAGATGAACAGACACAAAAAACCAAGTAATTGCCTAACTAAATGTGAAAGTAGCTGCAATGTCTGGTTATTGTCTCTGGAAAGAAATTTCCTAGCCTGAGAAAAGCATAAGGAAGTTATCCACAGATCTGGGATATGTTTCTACAGAAGCTGCTGTGTTCTTAGGTGTCAGATCAGTGCTAGACCACATACTGAACACAGCAGATCTGTAATGACTTTGGGAAAGGAGTTTTTGGCTGGAAGAGGAATGTGACTGAATTAACCTTTCTGAATGAAGAAGGGCTTATGTGGTTTGTTTCCCTAGAGCTGTCTGGAAATTATAACCTCCCAAGCTGTTTACAGACTATGAAAGAGACAAAGAAATCCATCTGGAAATGCATGAAGAGGAAGAGAAGATTTCCTCTTGTTTCTTCAGGGGTTTTCCCAGAGAAATGTTTGAGGTGCTCAGCTGTGAGGCACTAAATGACCAAATCAACACAAGTATTTAGAGCATTTCTGGTTTTTTCCAGTGCAAGCATGATTTCAGATTTAGCTGTGCTCTTAATGAGCTTATTCAAAATGGTCTGAAGCAAAGGTTCTCATGAGGGGTAGCATCAGTCACAGAAGATTTGTCACCTTCCCCCAGTTCTTCATCTGAATATTCACCTTCAGTTATCATTACCTCTGAAGAGGAAAGGTGGCAAAGATATTGTGAGTTGAAATGAGTGTTCTGACACTTCCTACCTGAGGTACAACACTGCTCTTTTTGTAGCTCTGAATAGAGGCAAAGCAAGGTCAGTAGAAATAGGAAATATCTTTTATGATATCCTTGAAAAAAAACCCACAGGTGCTTTTAAACCCCTGTCTTCAGATCTCAGATAGAAGCAGCAGCCTTCCAGATAAAATCCAGCTTGAAAACAGTAGTTCTGAATTTCACTTAGTCTTTCATTTCTGGCTGCCTCTAAGGCTTTCCTGGATAATTGTGCAACATACCTGGAGAGGCACAGGGTTTTCCTACTGTAAAAACTTTGGGGTGAAGATATATTTCTCTTGTGAGACCCAGGGCAAATGGTTTGATGTTTCAGCACCTGGATCTTTCTGCTACCTTTAGTTTTCTCTGTTTACTACAAGGCTGAAAACACATCCTTCTTCACTTTCTATTTCTAGTGTGTTGATGTTTCCATCAGAGCTGAATCATGCCACAGACAAAGCAGAAATAATGGGTCTTGAGGGTAGAAGTCTGCTGCCTGATATGTCTGGTTTGGGATGAGATGAGTCACACTTGATGGGTCTGATTTTTCTCCATTTATTGTAGAGGGAGTTCAGAGGACTACATCAGATGGAGGTGTCATGATGGAAAAATTGATAACTACCATCCTGGGCTACTTAGGAAACTCCTCATCCCTTCCCATTTGTGGCTACCATAGCTGTTCAGTGATCACACCAGAGGAACTCAAGAAGCACTGTGCTCATGCTTCATTTTCAGGAGATGGGACAACAATCAGAGGGGTTTTTTCTGCTTCAGGTTTTATCTCTTGCTATAGAACAAATGGTAAACCATCTCACTATCTGCTTCAGTTAAAAGAAGTGCCCAGAAGACTTGCTAATGGGAGGTAGAAGACAGATTCCATTCAAAACATGCCAGAATGAGTTCAGCTCCATCTGTGGGACTAGTAGTCTTAGGAGTGATTTTGCCATGTCATTTCAGGGATGTTGTGTGGAACATCCCTGTCCTACTGCCAACAAGCACCAGGATGTAGCTGAAAGAGTTATCAAGATGCCATCTAAATGTATTTCTTTTGTCTGCCCTTTTCATGCAACAAGTGTTCCTCCATCACTCCACGTCTCTTACATGCCATAACATAATTCTGTGGCATTCAGAAGTTAGGTGGCTACCATGCAGAGCAGATTATTAAATTTGCTCTTCAATAAAAACTATGATGACTTCAACTGTGGTTAAAAATCAGGCCAAGTTTCAGAGCACTCCAGGATGGGTCCCAATAGCAGGAACAGGATCACTGCTGGGTAACTTGTGTGTCTTTACTTCCATTCCTAAGCCTTTACTTCATTAAAAGCTTGGGATGATGATACTCCTCAGCTTTGTGTCAGACTGTTTGTGAGCACTGGAGGAAATGTTTTGCAGTTAGAGGAGTGTTTAATGCTTAAACACTTGTGCCAATCTCTCTTGGAGAAAGGGTAAGGGAGTAGATGATAATATCTCATTGATTGCATCTGGTCTACATTTTGCTTGTTGCTCACCCTCCCTTCTCCTCCTCACCTTGTATTGAAATAGCATCCTGCTAGACAACATCCACAAAATTCCATTAATCTTCTGCTAAAATCAGAAGCCTGTAATTGGACTGCAGCCTATGTTGAGAACACAAAGAAAACAACCCCACCAAACCCTCTAACTCCACATCTGTGAAGTTCAAGTGACCAAAAATCATTCCCTCTTTCAGCAGGGATCTATTCCTCTGGATAACTTACTTCCCAAACATAAAAATAGATTGAAAAAATAATAATAAAGAGAAAAGAATCATTTTCATCTTGAATTTTCCCAGCTCTGACTCCTTACACCCCAGTTTTTCTCACTAAAGAGCCCTGTGGCACTAGTTCAGAGATTATCTTTCCTAGGCTGGGGTTTTGCTGTAAATCTTTTAGCACTGCACACCACAATGACATGCTTCATCCCAGATTTTAGCAGTCCACAATCTTGATGTTATGCTTTAATTGAACTGAAATTACAGCTAAGCAGAGCTTGAAATTTCTGCTGTGCTCAGATGCCATTGTTTTCACACATCAAGCTCTTGCCCTGTATTCTTTTTTCCCCCTCCTCACTCTTTCCCCCTTGAATTATTTAGCATTTAGAAAGCTGAGCTTTGCCACTTTTATTCCCATCTCCAGTTTTATTGCCAAGTGATTTACAAATCAAGCCTCGTGTCTAATGGCACTGTGCATTTCCATTTCCAGTGCTCTTCTTTACTGTCTGCTCTTGTTGGAGGGGAGCAAACCTCAGCCACAAATAACTGAAATTAATGTCAAATTGCATCATGTGCAGCTTGAATTTCAATTATGAAATCTGAGGCAAAATGCATGTTTGCAGCAACACAGCAACATCCCTGTGAATCTCCTGGCCCTGGAGCACACATTACTAGAAAGCATCCTGCTCAAGACAAAGATGCAAGATCTCAACATCTTAAAGCAAATCTGCCTGGCATTTAGTTAAGGCCAATAAGCTGTGAGAATAAGCCCCAACTTTTGCATCCCCTGCTCTGTGGTGTGTCTGTGGCTGCTTAGAGCCTGAAATGAACCATTTTCTTCCGGAATAATATGAAGCCAGCAGGGAGGAATCTAGCCCCCAAAAGCCCTAAATATGCCAAAGTTTGCATCCAAAGCTTGTGGTTCAACCCATCTCTAATTAAGTACTCACTGGAAGGACCAGGAGAAGCCTGCCTGTGTGAAGACACAATGGGAAGAGGTATTTCTCCAATTGTTATTTGTGGTTTATCTGATGACACAGGGAAGCTGAACTTTTTTTAGGCTTCTCTTGTAGTTGGTGGAAAGAATTAGGTGCTTTGAGGGCAAATCCATTTTAACTTCATGCAGATGCCTAAATGGGTCAATGGGGTCACATTCTCACATGCCTTTTCCTCTCCATTGTCTTCAAAGGACATAGAGGCAGAAGGTTATATTTAGAGTCTACAAAGTGCAGTGTCCTGTCACTGCTGAAACTGATGTGGCTTCAAAAGCTTCAGCCACCTGAACGACCTACATATCCCCACCAAACAAGGATGTTGAAATGCAGTTATATTTTGCCTCTTCAACTTCCTAAAGGAAAAACAGTCCCTTCCATTAGGGACTGGTTGAAAGTTTTGGATGTTCTGTCCAGGAGAACAGACTCCATCATCTTACACACCCTTCAGTCTGTGACCACGACCCTCCAAAGAAGAAGAAAATAACATTTTGTTAGCACAAAAAATAGCCTTTTCTGAATGCTACAGACTCATCTGAAGCTAACAACTGGTGTCCAGTTGTCACTTGAAAATGTCAGCTTAACAGATCTGTGCAAACACCATGGAATCAGAGACTCATAGAATGGTTTGGGTTGGAAGAGACCTTTAGAAGTAACCTAGTCCAACCCCTCTGCCATGAGCAGGGACATCTTCACTTAGGTCAGGTCACTACCTAGAACCTGATGTCCTGGCTTAAGTGACAGCAGCTCAGAGTACAGGAAAACTGCTCTTTTATAATCTGGTGCACATCTTGTTGTCACACTCAGCTCTGAAGAGACACTGAGAAGCTACCCAACACATTACAGAGTCAGGTGAACTTTGAATGTGTTATTCCTTCAAAACACCAAGGGATTGTAAAGAAATAGTTAATGGAGACTGGGAAGCTGGCTTGTGTTGGACTCATAGGGATTAATTCTTCCCTTTATCTGCTCATGAGAAGGAACAAAGTCAGAGTTCTATAATTATTCCTCTGAAAATACATTTTAGGCACAGGGAAGAGAAAGCAAGTCAGCTTTGACTGAGTCTGTTGGCTCTCACCTTGGGATGTTGACTCCTGTTGGTCAGACAGACACTCAGATGTGAACTGAGGCCACAAACTCCTCTTGTATGCCTCCTCAGATGCCTACACAACTTCATTGTTACTTGGGGGTGTATAATTGGAAGGAACAAGCCAAGTTCCCTCTCTCCCTGTAGCCTCATGTTACATAGACTTTGCCTTTCAGGTACTCTGATGCTTTTGTACAGACTCAGAGTTCCCAAATACAAAATGTTCACACACTCCCCACCTTGCAGGGCACTGAAGTTGCTTTGAATGAACTTGGGGAACTTGCAGCTGTTACTGTTAGGGCTATGGGTTAGGAGATGGATTTCTTTTCTTCATTATTTTATCTGCCTAATAGTAATGTGCCTAGTCTAAGTTAGGGAGCTAGGCTCCCTCTGGAGCTGCTGGATTGACAGATTCAGCAGCAAAAAGTGCTTCATCCCCTTCTGAAGCAGAGCTGAGATGTCTCTAATAAACACACAGGAAGTTTAGACAACTGGCTCAGATTGAGCATTCAGCTTTTAGATAGTGAAGTTTAGGTGAAAGCAAATTCAGCCTCAATAGGAGCCTGGGAAAGTTGCTGACAGCCAAGATTAGACATATTAAAATCAAAACATGCAAGTGTAGCAAAACCAAGGCTTCATTCTGAAAGCATTCCTGCAGGAAAACAAAATTACAAGGTGTAGTCCTTTACAGGAGAAAGTAGAGGGGGAAAAGCAATATGTAAGAGCTCTTTTCCATGGCCAAATAAAAACCAATGTCAAGGGCAAAACAAGCCATTTATATTTCTGCCAGGTTCCCTGGTTTATTGTGGGGCAAGAGCTTCTCAAAGTCAGCAGAAAGGTCACCAGCAGGATGAACATTTTATTAGGAATATTTAGATGGGCTTTTATTACCAAAGGTAAATGAAAACCAATTAGATAATCAAATGTAGGGAAAGGAATAATAGCAGTAACACTCCCAGACTTTAATGATCATTACCAAGGAACTGTATTGTCCAGTTACTTGCCTTCAGAGAGAAGAAACTCCTCCCCCCCCACCTCTAAATTATGTTTCACCTTTTAACTACCTTTTAAAGCCTTGCAAAATTGGTTTCACACAACATCAAAGGTACAGTAATAAAAGAAGGGTGACAGTAAAGCAAAAAGTGGATAATAGACAGAAGATGATGTAGAGCACCTCTAAATGGTGGTCTGGAAAAAGGAGGTTATTTTTCTGTCTGGGAAGATGGGGTAAACTGGTACTGCTCCATTGTGACTGTGAGGACAGTGCCTTCTACCCATGATTCCTACAACATACTCCCCCAGGGAAGATTTGGCCTTTGATCATTCTGTTCTCCCCCCCAAAAAACCCCCACAATGAGCACCTTCAACTGATGCCCATGGGATGTCATGTGATAGGTTGATGGTTGGACTTGATGACCTTGGAGGTCTCTTCCAACCTTGATAATACTCTGATTCTGTGAAAATCTAGTTAGATTTGGGGATTTCATGACTCAGAGACAGCAAGAAATACATCTTATGTTGAAAGAACATGATGGAGTCTCAGAATCTGTAAAACCAGTGATGTTTTTCTTTGCACACTCTCAACATCAAAGATGACTCTGCTGTGGCTTGGCAACCAAGGAAAATAGACCATGGCTATGGAAGTGTTTCCCACAGCAGTTAGTAGTTGAGCTGGAAACACATCCTAAAGAACCTGGCAAGTTGGAGGGAACTTGGTGAGATGCCAGAGACTGGTTAGAATGGATCAATGAGATTACCTTGGACTTTAAGCCTTGTCCTCAGAAACTGCTAACATATCAGCTAGGCAGCTTGACAAGCCAAGACCCCAGCTGCTCTTCCAACTTCTCCTAAATTACAGGAAGGGTAAAGGAAATGTCAATCTCTACTTTGTAGTGATTTGGAGCCTGGTCTGGCCTCCAGACTAGAATAATCTGTTCCACTCTATTAAAGGAAATGGAAAATCTATTCCATCTCTATGAAAAGGAATAGAAACTGGTTAAACAGGAAGATTTTTATCTCCATTGAAGCTGAGTTCTTAGACAAGTTTGTTACTGAGGCTGGGGGAAGCAAATTGAAATGTGGATTCTGTTTTCTTTCACATTCTTTTTTTACCTTCTTCCCAGTGTTTGTTGTCAATACTTTAATATCAGTTACTTGATGGCAGGGAAGAATATGGGGCATATTATCAGTACTGTTTAAAATCTTAAAAACACTATTTAAACAAAAGGCTTTTAACAGAAAATCATCCTTCAAGATACATATGATGCCTTGAAGAAAGGTTAAAAGCAAACCTTTTAAACCCAACTAGAAAATAGATTTAAAGACAATGCAAACCTATTCCTTTTTTATTACCTATTCCTTGCATTGTAAGGGACATGAAGGACACAGGTCCTCTTTCCAGTGCAAGAGTCTTACCATGTGAAATACCCTTTTAAACCCTTTCATTTGTGTAGAGTTATTTAATGTAGCCAAGAAACATTGGAAAATTCCTGCAAGACACAAGATCCTTCCATATGTAAAGAGACTTTGTCCCATCTTTACATCCCATCCTTCACATCCCATCCTTCACTCCCCTGTGTCCTGTTCAGGACTCACCCACATTTCCCCTGTATTTCTCCTGAATGCTCACCCTAAATAGTTATAAATCAAATTAGTGTCCCTATCTTCAGCACACAGGAGCTTCATGGCTGCTGCTGGACTTTGCCTCTTATTCTTATAAGAGCTCAGCTTGGAAATATCACTTCTTATTTTTCTGATATCATGAGATGTTGCATTCTTTACCAAATAGTTAGCATCCTCAGGGACAATTAAAATACAAATGCTGGATACTCCTATGCATCCACTTTTATTTTCCTGCAGACAGTAAAACACAGCTACTGCCCAAAGGCTAAAGAGAATTCATTACTGTGCATGTTGTTATCCTCTAATGTCATCATAAATTAGCTGGAAGACTTTCCTCCCAAGCTAAAGATCAAAAAGTTCTGTTGCAGTTAAAGTTTTGTTCCAACAAGAAGATGTCCTCAAAGCATCATTCTTTCAGAGACTCTTCAGGCTTGGACTTCCAAAGTCCCCATTTTGAGTCATGCACATTTCCCTAGCCAGTAGTGAAAATAAATAATACTGAAGATTTCCTTTCTCACCTTCTTTCTAAGTCTATTCTTAAGGATCAGAATGAAGAGGGCTCAATTTCTTCCTTCTATGCAATTACTCCTCTATTATAATGCTGTATAATAATTTAGTAATTATAATAATCTGTTATAAAATCCATCTTTATTACACACTGACTAGGAATTGCAGTCACACTCTGTCTCAGATCCCTTGTATTCTCTCATTCACTCAATGCTATTTCAAATTTCCATTATGTTAGGAGACAGAGATCCACCCAAGAAAGGAAATTTGTGTTAGATTCTGTGATGTAATACATAATAACAGAAAATACTTCCTCCTGAAGGCAAATATTCTCAAAAGACAGGCTGAAAACAGACAGGATGAGCATTTCCAAGATTCAGGGACCATGGAAGACTCACAGATAACCTGGTGTTATTTGAAGCATGTTAAAGTGTCCCACCTGACCTCCAGCCACTGCTCCAGAAAGGGTTGGCTTCCTTGTGGGTCCACTGTTGAGATTTACTAGTCCTGTGGAGACATCCTGGATAGTCTGCTGTCTAGAATGGCTTTTGACATGAACCCTGAATCTCTTTGGACTTGGATACCCACAGGCATGCCCAGACAAGCTAAATCTCACACAGAGTCTAGTAAAGAAAGGAACTCAGTTCCTCTCTGCTCATCCCTGGTGCTCTAAGGATGAGACCTCAGTCTTGAACTTAGCAACATCTTGAGCAAGTTAGAGCAGAATTCTGTCCAGAGACTTTTTTTTCTTGCTGACAATAAGCAGTAATATCCATCTATAAAACATCTGAGGATGTATAGATGTGGTGCATAGGAACATGGTTTAGTGGCACAGTGATGATAGGTTGATGGTTGGACTTGATGATCTGAAGAGGTCTTTTCCAACCTTAGTAATTCTGTTATTCCATGACAGCAGAAATGTCTGGTGGTACCTCCAGAACAATCTTAGGGCAGTAGGTGGTGTTGATTAAGAGCTGATGGTTTTGACTTTGATGAATTTATCAGAAATGATCTGGTTCCATGGGTTTTGTGCTAATTTCTGGAACACTTCTATGGGTTTTTCATATTATATTTTACCTAATTGCTTTGGTTTGCTTGTCTGTTTTTCAGCATGGTTCCTGTACTTCTGTAGGTCTCTCTCTCTCTCTCAAATCTCATATTGGAAATAGGCAAGTTTAAACCTATCACTTCAGTTGCACTGCCTAGTAAATCTTTTTGGTAATTATGACACCCAAAGAAGAGATTGAGTACATTTTTAGGTGTTTAAACAAAGCTCATTGCAGTGACAGAATGCCTTTTTCCCCAAAATAGCTCTCAATCAACTGGGGGTGTAAAGGTCATATCAAGAACTTCCAAAGCAGTGCTGATTTGTTGTGCTTCTGATTTTTTTTTTCTTTCTAATGTGTAATGTAAATCAATTTAGAAAGATCTGACTTCCAGAAAGAGTGTGAAATCCACCCCTCTCTTCAATTTGGGTGCCAGCATTATTATCTTGCTGGTGTCTTTGATGGGACTAGCATAACAAAAAGGCACTGAAGGAGTTTCTCATGTTTCCCCCTGACTGAAGTACAGCATTCAGTTATTCAAGAGTCTTTCTGCTCTGCTTTAAGATCTTTTGCTTAGAATTTCAGATAACATCTCCAACTGAACACTAATTCTTAGCCAAGAAAATGCCTTCAGGATTACAGCTTCAGACCAGGAGATAATAATGAGAATAATGTACTGAAAAAAACCCCACAGATGACTTATCTGCAACTATATCCATCACAGGGACAAGCAACTTCTAGGCTCTGATGTTTGGGAACCAGTTAGGTTTGTTTCATTGCATAAGGTTATGTTACATACCTTGCATTTTCCTGTGCTTCCAGTTGGAGCTCAGAAAGTGTGTAGCATGCCTTGAACCTGGAAAGAATTCTTCCTGTGACAGTAAACTCTAAGGACTTCTTTTATTGTTTTAAGTTTTTATCTGTTGTTGCTCCTTGTGGTGTTTTCTTTCCTCTAAAATTGTGTGGAATACAATAGATCAGGATCAACTTCCAGAGCAGTCATTTATTTCTTTCTTTTCCTTTTGAGGACTGAGACATTGATAGGGTAGGTGACAGATACAATTAGTACAATTAGTAGGATCCCAGGACACCACACATCTTGCCTACCTGATGTACAAAAAGCAAGAGGGGAGAATACTTCTAATTCTAAATGAAACCATCAGGTAGATCTCTGTCATGGTTATTCTGCTCTTCACCACACTTGTGCTTAAATGAGGTGATTTATTAAGATGAATCCCAATTTATGTTTTGAAGATGTCTTCTGGTTAATAGAGTGGTTTGATATCAATATTTTCTGAGAAGTGCATCCCCACAGTAACTATTTTCATATTCCTTTCAATGTTTTCTTCTAAAAGAGAGAAGTTACCCAATTATTTCTGTACTCTGCATCTTTGCTGTTGCAGTAGAGTGAGTTGGTTTGGGTTTAAATTACTATTATGTAGCTCTCATTGCAATCACTTACTTCAGTGTCATGTATTTAAATACTTTGGTCCCCCAAATCCATCTTCAAGCACCAGGATCATTACTTTCAGGGTCTCTGGCTACTGTTGATCTTGCTTGAAGTTCAGATGTTTCTATGACATGAGAAAGAAATGAGCAGAAGCCCTTCCATCTACTCTTCCTACCTCAGCCCTTTCACCCTGATACTGTATCTGATAAATCACCAGTATGTTTGGGAGAAAAAGGGAGTCAGTATGATTCAGATCCCTAGTAAGAACAACATGGAGCTTCTAACTTTTTCCAGAGTGCTCTGCTCTAGAAAGTACTTCAACCCAGCACCTGCTGAAAGTCTGAAGCTGTTATTGCCCATAGATGCAAAATAAATCAACAGATTAAGTTGCCAAGAAGGTAAAACTAATTCTAAAGTCATTAAGAACATGGGGTCTTTTCTACTTAGATACAACTGTGTGCTGCTGAGCTTCAAACCCAGACTCTATTCTGGTTTTTTTCCCACAATTAAAGGAATCAACAGGAAGAAACAGGCATTTCTGGGATGTGATACATCTGACTAAAGCAGACATCTAAACCAGATCAGATGTGCCATGTCTGTTCCTATCTGTTGGCTCCACAAGAGCAACTGAAGCTGACTCCTCAGATGTAAGCTGCTGCACTGCAGAATTTATTTCAGCTAATTTTAGCAACATAATCCATTCTTGAGAAGAAGACATCTGTATGTCTGTGGGGCTGTCAGGGGTCTACAGGACCATATCCCAGCAAAGCTGAATGTGTAGGGTAAGGGAAAACCTTTTATTAGGGTGTTAGATAGGGAAAAGACAAGACTTTCTGCATTTTCCCTCTTTTAGGCTTGAAGCAGGAGCAGCAAACTTCAGGCTAAAGAACAAATTGCTGTGACAACTTAATTCTGTTAATCAGTTAGACAATTTAACAGGAAAGGGGGAAAAAAAAAGGTGATTGCTGAAAGCTGACAATGTGCTGCCTGCAGAGGAAGACATAAAAGCAAACAAACAATCCTGCCTGCCAATTTAGCCTGGAGGGAACACTCACATTCTCTTCTGACCCCAAATCTAAGTAGCAGTTGAACTTTGAGCACAGCAGCAAGACACATCAACCAGCTGCTTTCCATTCCATGCAGGATTTCACTGTCCAGCTTCCTGTCCCTAGCCTGAAAGATGTGAGGATGTGCTTCCAGCAGCCATTCATCAATTTTTTCCACTCTACTGCAAGGATGCACAAAATGCTGGAGGTCTGCAATTTTATCCTTTAAATCTTTTTAATTTTCAAACTGATTTTTATTTCTTTTTTATTCTCCCCAAAATAGGGAGAATGAAGAAGCTTTGCTCAGCACCCAGCCTGCCAACCCACTAACCTGGAGCATCATTGTGAGGTGTTGATAGAATAACACATTTTGGCTGCTGTTTACCAGATAATAGAAGCCATTGCAGAAAGGAGGAAATTCCGAGTGGCACTTTCCTGACAGTTAATCTCTGGCAAGCTGGCAGGTGCCAAGTGTGTGGAGAGCTTCCCCTGCATGTCAGCAGACCCCACCAATAGTTCCAAGAGCCTTCCAGAGCACATTGCTCTGCAGGAGCCTGACATGCAGGGCAGCTTCCTATCGACTGGTCTGATGTCTACCTAATTGTCTACCCAAAGGATTAAATTAGCAAGGCAAGCCTCTGCCATTTGCTTTTTCTCTTCTCTCTCTCTCTCTGTCTGGATTCTAATTTGCTTGAATCAGGCACTCAAGTGGAATTTTTAGATGAGGAAGCTTGTTAGCTAAAATATACTTCTCCATTCACTTGATTTCATCTGCCAAAAGCCTCCAGCAAAAGTGCAAGTAAGGACAGATAAAAGGGTAGTAATTAGAGCATATCGTGATGATTTTGTTTTGTTGGTTTAAAATCCTTTATGTTTTAAGCTCAACATGAGCCAGCAATATATGTCTGCAGCTCAGAAAACCAACTCTACCCTGGCCTGCAACCAAAGTGTCACCAGCAGGTTGAGGGAGGGGATTCTGCTTCTCTGCTCTGCTCTCATGAGACCTCATCCAGACTACTGTGGGCAGCTCTGTGGCTCCCAAAGTAACAAGGACATGGACCTGTTAGAGTGAGTCCAGAGGAGAGCCAAGATCAGAGGACTGGAGAACCTCCACTATGAAGATAGGTTGAAAGTATTGGGATTGTTTAATCTGGAGAAGAGAAGGCTCCAGGGAGACTTTATTGCAGCCTTGCAGTACTTGAAGGAAAGATGGGGAGGGGTTGTTTACAAGGGCAAATAGTGGCAGGACAAGGGGGAATGGCTTTAAACTGAAAGAGGGTAGATTTAGACTAGATATTAGGAAGAAATTCTATACTGAGGGTGCCCAGAGAGTTTGTGTATGGCCCATCTCTGGAATTGTTCAAGGCCAGGTTGGATGGGGTTTTGAGCAACCTGATCTAATGCAAGGTGTCCCTGTACATGGCAGGGGAGTTGATGACCTTTAAGGTCCTTTCCAACCCAAACCAGTCTATGATTCTGTGATTCTATATGATAACAGATGTATTTTTATTGCTACTTATCTTTTGTTTTGGAAATCTGAAAGGAATGGTTCCATGACATCTGTTCTCAGATGTATGAAGACTGAGGTTTCTCCTCCTTGAGATGTTAATGAAATAATTTGACTGTTAACTGTTATTCAGATTGTTGTACTTCCAGTAGTCAGACAAGAGTTCCTGTGTGCTTAATGCAGTAGGCAAAGATCTGGAGGCTCTTCCATGTCTTCTAGAATAAATTAGATCTTCAGTGAAATCAGCAGAGACACAGCAGTGTCAGTCAAGGTATATATGCAGCAGAGTTGGCATGTCTATGTGAAGTTTCCAAGGAATTACCTCATTTTGTTGTCTTTTTTTGGTTTCAATGCAAGATTGGTATGGAATCTTCCAAAGGTAAGTAAAAGACAATGGAACAAGGACATTAAATTTAAGGAAAGGAAAGTCATAGTCTAAAAAGAGAAAGAAAGAAAGGGAAAGGAGGGAAAATGGAATTGTCTGTGTGTGTGACTAGACCTCCTCACCCCCATTGATTGAGTCTCCATATCTATGGGTAAAGAGCAATGCTGACATGCTATGTTTTTCACTTTAAGAACAGTATAAGAAGGAGAATGAGGTGAAGTCAGAAGGAAAGAATCATTCTACTGATATTCCAGTTAATTTCTCTATCTCAGATTTGATGAAACACTTGAAGGAAGCAGAGACTTTCATTTCTGTAGAAAACAGCTGTGAAACACAGGCAGCTGTAGGAACTTGAAGAGACTTCTTCCAAAAACTGGCACACTGCTCCCTGCCCTCAACAAGGGAGTTTTCAGCTAGCTATTTCTAAGGAAATAGAATCACAGAATGATTTCAGTTGGAAAAAGCCTTTAAGAATCAATTCAATATGGAACAAGAGAAAGATATCCAGAGAAGGTAGTCTATGTTGTCATGTTTCCACAGGAAAACTAGATTGATACCTGTGTGGCTTCCTAGGTGGGAAAAATAGATACATAAACATTTCAGAGATATATACAATGTATATCCATCCTTTTCCTGCCTCCTCCTCAGTGGGTAGTGGAAGTACACTATAAACTTGAAAATCTAGGGCACACCTCATGGCATAATGAGTTCAGGCAAGTTTCTCCACTATTTGTGTAACAAAGATTGTCATTGTACCTGGAATTCTGGATGCCATTTCAGCAGACAATTATTTGGTTCAGTGAGTGCTTGTTAGGTTAGACATCAGGAAAGAAAAAACCCTTTCAACCAGCAAGGGTAGTTACCACTGCACTCTGCATGCTTTTGTGAGCATGAAATGTCCTCTTGCCCTCAATGCAGGTTTTAGGAATGGGATAGTCAATCATCTGTCAAGAATGATTTAGGCAAAGTTGGACCATGCCCTAGGTTGGAAATATGGAAGAGATGGTCTTTTGAGTTCTCCTCCAGACCTGCAACTATCAATCTAAATTTCTACTATTGGTTTTCTATGATTTTTTCTATGAATATTAAAGGGCTGTCTAGGGCCAAGACATACTGAGATTAAAAACTGACATTCCTGGAGGGTGATGCAGTCCATCCTAAACCGAGGGGAGCATTTTACTAAAGAAAGTGGGTGAAGGTGAACAGATCTGAAAGAGATGGCCCAGCAAATTGATTTCTCACTTCATCTTCTTAGCAAGAAGCCATGAAGATGAATTGAATCACTGGGATTAGTTATTTGTTTTGCCATCACAAGTGTTTTGACTTACTGGAGTTAAGAAAAAAGCTGCCTTGTAGCTAAGAAACTTTGCCTGAAGCAATGAGTTCTTAGACAGCAGGGAAGGTAGGAGCACTTCAAAGAAAACTCAGTGTTTGACACCTTCAGAATAATGAAACAGGAGGATAATGAAATTAAAATTTCATATTAGCTTGGATTGGTCATAAACAAATGTTCTAGACCATAAGTCTAAACAGTTTGCCTAGCAGCTGATTGACTGATGTCTACAGTAATTGTACATTTGAGATTGTTCTTCACTCAGGAATTCTTTTTACTCTTTTTTTCTCTCTCTTCAATTATTTAAGCCATCTAATAATCATTAAAAGGTAATAAAGAATAATTAAAAACAAAGTGTGTGAGACACACACACACAGTTGCATGCCACAGTGTTCTTTAGGTTTGATTTTTCAGATCATGGAAAGGAAAATGACATTTTGACACCATAAAAGAGAAATTCTATTTCAGCACAGGAAATGTACAGCTCATGTCTTGATCCCATCCAGGACTCACATCAAATATTATTCAAATGCCTGTAAAGATTTCTACTCTCTTCAGCAATGGAAGATTTGCATTGCTTTTAAAAGCATAATATTCTCAGAAGGTTCTCCTTCCAGACTGAATTCTTACATTAACTCATGTAAAAGTAATTTTTGAATAAGCCAGTCCATGGTGACTTGGCTAAGTTTTACCATGCAGAGCAACTGAAGGCAGTTGCCATTCACCAGTAAGGCCAGCCAATAAGGGGAACATCTTCAGTGAGCTCAGCAGTCTTACAAAGAGAAAGGCAAAGAAATACCTGTCATGTCAGTAGTAAAATAATTGGGTTTGTCATGACACTGTAAAGCATAAACAGTGTCATGCTGTTTGTCATTTCATAGCCCAAAACCAGTAGTGAATTAATTGAACATCTACTGCAGCTAGGCACAACTCTGGTTTAGTGTCTTTAGATCAGAAATGGCAGTAGAGGAATCCAGGTTTTTCCATTGTTTCTTATAACTTTGTGCTGTTCTTTGAAGTTATCTCAGTGCCATTGGATCAGCCTTCCATCAACATCTGTGTGCTCTTTGTGTTTTCTGTGCTATCATATGCTTTACCAGCTAGAAGTGGGCAGGAAAAAGTGAACGGTTTAACCTAAGTATGTAAAAATATGTATGCTGGCAGACAGAAAAGCAGTGATTTTAAGCAATTCATATCACAAAAATACAAATCCTTCTGATCAAAATGTGTAATTACATTAAATTATCTCCTGTGCAATGCTTTGACAGAAAGGACCATGCTTCTTCCATTTATCTTTACCCACAGACAACTTCTAAACACTACCAGCCACTTCCTAAGGTATCACCTCAACAGCCAATACCATAGAAATCTGGAGCAGGGAAAGGGAAGCTTGTGCCATCATACCTGACCTTGACTGCTTCCAGGGAGGCTCATCCATGGCAGAGAGTTCCAGGGGCTCTCCACCCTCACAGGGAAGAATTTCATCCTAATAGCTAATCTAAATCTACCCTCTTTCAACACAAGCCATTACCACTTGTCTTATCACTACACTCCCTGATCAAGAAGCCCTCCCCAGCTTTCCTGTAGGCTACCTCAAAGTACTGGAAGGTTGCTACAAGGTCTCCAGAGCCAGGTTGAGCCTTCTCCAGGTTGACCAACCCTAACTGTCTCAGCCTGTCCTCATTGGAGAGATCCTCCAGCTCCAGTGCTACCTATTTAGAAGGGTAACATTCCTCCTGTAATGAAGGAAGCTAAACTACATGGTTGCAATAATCTGTTGCATCTCCAAAAAATCTATGAATAAATTAAATTAATTAGTCAAATATTAAAATAATTAGTCAATATTGATCTGGAAAGAGGAGTATTTTTCCCCAGCTGCATCTGCCTAAATTGCTCTATGAGGGACTGTGTCAGACGCCCCATGCAGTTAGAGCAGACATAGAGGTATAACCAGAACCTGAATATTTCATTGTCTAAAAAGCTCCTCACAAAGGTGTGGTGAGGAGCTGGACTAGAAGACAAGGCCAAGGTAATTTAGAGGAACCTCAGCTTCCTCCTCAGCTCCACTTTGTATGTACTAAGGAGCAGGTGATGAAGCTGAATGTGAATATCCACAGATAGAAACACCTCATCTGCACATTAACTTCATGCTCCTCATGCTCTGAGACTTGTAAACAGGGTGGAAATAAATCCCCATCTTTGACACTAATCCCTGGTATTATTTTCCTTGTATTATCTTGTCTGTAGTAAAAAAGCCTCAATCCTCCATTTTTTTCCTCCCCACTTTGAGAATGTCATTAATGTTAATTGTGAACTTGGCTGTGATTGCCTTTCCCTTAGTTTGATGCTAATGAATTTGAATAGTAATTTGTACTATATTGAATTAGCATGGTGTCTCAGAGACCATGGAGAATTGAACCCTAAAGCTCTAATCATCCCTTTCTTCTCTTTTTTTTTTTTACCAGCCAGGCCTCATAGCTTTTCTGCTATTTGGAAATCATTTAACAGTCTGCTTACAGCTCAGCACAGCTGAGATCATCACCACTGACAAGAGCACTCTGCTATCTTATTACCAGCTAAATATAGATTCCTTGTTTAAAAATCAGAATGAATAAAGTTTGGTGCTGTTCTTTGGAATATGTTCCTTTATTAATTAGAAGGAAAATTTGCAAGCAGTATGCTAAATTAATTTATGTTACAGCAAAAAGCTTAACAGTATCAAAGAAGCATTTTCACTGTCAGAAGAAAATCAGGCTTTTTACTTCATCTACAGAACTAAAATACATCCCAGGTCCTCTGGAATCACTTAAGCAAAACCAAAATTAAATGGTATAAGACCAAATATCTGTGTATTAATCATCTGCTTTCTTGCCTGTGTTAACAGACTAATGTATTTCACATCCACTTCAAATATTTTATCCCAAAGTATTTGATTATCTTCCTATGTCATATATTTTAGAAACAATCAAATGAAAATAGTATTTTAAATGATAGATAAGAACTTTACAAAAGAAACCTTTCTTTTTCCCTCTTCCAAACAAAATGGATAGGATAAAGCCACCAAGAAATACTGCATTTTCAACTGCAAAGGTTTAGGATGTTGAACTTGAACATTCAAATCACTTTGCTCTTGCTAAATCTTTCTATTCCTCATTGCCTTGGCATTCAGAGACATGAATATTTTCCAGCCCTTCCTTCCTCACTGTGGTCTCAGAGCTCTGTGACATTTCATACATTAACTTCCAGGTGTTACTCTGATATCTTTTGTGACAAAGAGAATTAAAATGTTTGGATACATTGGGATTTCTTTTGGCTGTCAATAAAACAAAAGTGTTTCCTGAGGAGGTTAAAGATGTGGTTGGATCACAGATACATGGGTGTAGGTTTGTATTTTCTCTGCTGATTAGAAAAAGAAGGAAACCTCTGAGCACTAGGTAGGTCCAGGCTCATTCCTTGCTCCAAGTCAGATTTATTCCAAAATCAGTCTATTCTTACTGGCAGCAGTGTTAAAGTTTTCATTTTTTCTCCTTGGATACAATCTGCCACCTTCATTTTCCTGACATTATATTCACCCTGATAGTTAATCTGCATTCCCCCACTATGACTTCCTTACCTGATCTGATGTTTTATGTCCTTGAACAAGTCTAAACAACCCTCTGACAAGCTCATCAGTGCTTCATGATTGTTGCAACAGAAGCAGAAACAATAGCTGAGTGAAAAGAATAAATTAAATAACTAATACATGCTCTATATTTTTCAACCTTGAATCCTAGCTTCAGGCTCAAAAAATAAACCCTCACACCTTGGTTTGAGAATGTATTTCTTCTAAAAAAGCTTCCCCTGAATTTGTGAATTAAATAGTGGAATTCCATATGACCAAAGAATCTGTAACATTATTGTACTTGTTTTAAATTACTTCTGTCTGGAATGATTATAACTCATTGAATTAAACCTTCAAAGGATGAAATCTGAATTGTACCTTCTGAGAATCTGAGCTACATATCCCATATCAGTTCAAATGTCCTCATCAAAAATTGGAATAGTGTTTGGCTGTTTTAATCACACTGTGGCAGAGACTTGATTCTGCTGCTGCAACCCTGAAAACTGAGTAGGATCACTTCAGGGAAGGGATCAGAGAGAGAACCAGGACATGTTTAATGTGTCATAGATGTGTTCAGAGCTTGTGTTAATACAAGATTGGGCAAATCAACCTGAAATGCAAAGTAGATCTGCTTTGCCCTGATCAAGAGGCTATTTACCACAGTTCCTAAAGTCAGACTGCAAGCTGGTGATAAATAAGATCACTGAAGATGTCAGACAGCAAACAGCTATTAGGAACACAATGTGTGGCATCAGTGAAAACACTTTTAAAATTGACTCTGAAAAAAACCCCCAAAACTTAATTAGATGACTAGAAAGGGCTTAGAAAACAGTAATTCAGCTTCCTTAGAGTGTGAAGTTCATTGGACATTTTGCAGACAAGATTAGCAAGTAACTTAAGGTCTCTAAGTCTGTGTTAGGACTTCACTCACAAGAGAAGGCTGTAACTAGATGATGTCTTGGTAGAGTGGAGAACACAAGATCCAATGAAATAGTCAAATTCAGGAGATGTTACTTGAAACAAGAGAAATTCAGATTATAAAACCCCTCCAGGTATTCCCCAGGGAAAACAGTTAACCACATGCAGAGATGGAATTGACTCACTCACCTTTCCATCAGGACAGGAGATCAGAAATGCACACTCCTGGGAACAGAAAGGACTGAATGTAAGAACTATCTCTTGTGTTATCATAAAACCATAGACTGTTTTGGGTTGGAAATGACCTTTTAAAGGTCATCTCCTCCCACCCCCCTGAAGTGAACAGGGACATCTTTAGATCAGGTTGCTCTCAGCCTCTTCCAACCTGACCCCATTCCAGGGGTAGGATATTTACAACCTGCTTCACCACCTTCTTGTGAAACATTTCTTCCTTATCTCTAGTGTATCTCTACCCATACTCAGAGATCCATTTGTCTTCATGTACTTAAGGTGAAAGAAAAGCAGTAACTCTTTCAAGTTAGAATTAAATGTATTCATTGCTCTTTTTACCCCTGGGTAATGTGGTCAGACATGGAAGCACCATTTACTCTCAATTAGCAAGAGGAAAGAGGAGTTTTCCATAAGTGCAAGACAACATTCCTTAGGAACATACATGTCACATACATCAGCATGTGGCTGAGTCATACATCATTGCTGAAACTGATGTGAAATGTTGTCTCTGTTCAATAGATGGCCAAGCTTTCAGATGTTCACTCATGTTCTGTGGACTTTATTATGACTGTAAAGCATTTATCAATGACAAAAAGGAAATCACTTTCAAGAGGACTTCAAGGCTAGGCACTCACTAGTGAAAAGCAGCTCATAAATCAGCTTAAAAATATTACTGTTCTTCCATGAAATAATTTCTTTTCCTGATGTATCCAGGGAACTTGTTGACTTACTTAAGAAGAGCTGCAAAAGAAATATTACACACTCCTTTGTTAAAGTGAGAGGCTTCATAGGAACAAGTTTCATGGGAGAAACTGGAAGCCAGGATGGTGATTCATTTCTGATTACAGTTATTTGGACCACATAAGATATTCCTCCAACCCAACATCTTATCCAGTAATGCTAAAGACTTCAGGAAGAGGGGTAGAATTCATACTTTGGGTGACTATGGAATAAAATATATAGCCCTGAGAGACATAGAAAAAATCCTAAGGGAAAGCAAACACTGTGATTATGTGAAAATTAAAGGTCAGACAATAAGTCATTGGCCAATTGAAAATAAGACCTAGATTTTTCTAGGTCTTGATACCATATCTTTTCCAGTAAAATTTGTTTCCAAGATAATGTCACTAAACATGAGTATAAATCTCTATCATACTCTTGAATGCATTTATACTTTTTTTTTAGCCTCTATACTGAATAGAGATCCTGAGAAGCAAAGAGCAGCAAGCCCTGGGGCTCTACGTACCATATTGGCTGAAATAATCATTTAACAGAAGAACCCAAATATATTTAGAAGTATAACATAAAGTAGCATCAGTTTCACTCTCTAGGGCAAGGATAACTTACTAGTCTTTCAACCTTTACACATAGCAGATCTGACACATCAACTGATCCATAACCCGTGTTGCTGGGTGCACATATGCCATTCCAAAGCACAGATCATTCAAGCTGCTTCAGCCATTTTTCACTCAGAAAGAATTATTTTACATTTGCCCTAGCTTAAGAGCTCACAGGCAGGCAAGGACCACAAAAGAGCTGCCAAGTGGCTTCCTTCTGCATGCATCAGAGCCTTTAACCACCAAGGTGTCAGAAGAAGCTCCATAGGATCAGGCAGTTTGGTTTGCAAAGGGTCTTTGGCAAGGTCACACCAAAAGGGCTGTTAGAAAAATCCTCTAAGTAGTCATTGTCACAGAAATATTGAGGTTGGCAGGCAGATCTGGAGATCACCAATCTCTCTGCTCAAAGGCAGGTTTCCCAGGACCTTGTTCAGTTGGATTTTGAATATCTTGAAGGATGGAGATTCCACAGCCTCTCTGGAACACTCAGTACTTCCCAAAGTTGGTTAACAGAAGGACTTCAGGCTTCTGTTGAGTAGAGCTCCCTTGCATGTTACAGGAGCTAAGAGAATTATCTTAGATGGTTCTCAAAGCAATCCTAAACCCCATTTTGGAAGTCAAGAAGTCAAACAGGACATGAATAAGCACAAGGAGTGTGCTTAGGATACTGAATGATGTCTTTGAGACAGACCTTTTGACTGGTAAAGCCAAGTTGAAGACAGAAACTGTATAAAGAGAAGGATTTGGATTGAACCAGTGGGAATTATTGAGTCAATGGTTTATAGAAGGTGGAAGAAGGTTTATAGAAGGAAGTTCTGTTCACCTCAGTCTGAAAAAAGGCAGTGGAGTGAAATAAAAAGACCAGTTTGTGCTTCTTTTTTTCACTCAGATGCTCCTAGAAGTTAAGCCCATTCCCTCTCTGCTCCTCCTGTGGAGCTCTTTGCTACACTAACTCCTTAGGGGCAGAAAGTTACCAGGATTAGACATGCAATTATTAATTTGTAAAACAAATAGCTTGAGCTAATTAATGGCACTAATTCTCAACTGCAGTAACCATAAAGCTCAGGAGATGATCTTTTTCCTAATGGTTTGTTATTTTACTGCACTCTGGTTTGCTCTGTTATGTTGCTGAAGAGTCAGGGTTTAAGGTTTGGGTTTTTTTTTTTTTGTTAATGGAATTCCCTTGTCAATAAATTTAATGTTAACTAATAAGAAATATTCCAGTATTCTTTCACTATGATTTTCATGTTAATGCTCTCTACTCCAGCATGAGTCCTTGTCTCATTCTGAGCTATATTTCTGTAGCTCAGAAAGAGTTTGGGCCACCTTTATCCAAAAACATGCAGAACAAAATAAAATAACATCATGATGAATATAAAGGCTTATTATTTTCTCTTTTCAACAATAGCTGGAGCAACCTGGTGGAAGGACTCAATATTATTGAAAGTATCTTCCTTTCCCCCCACCTCCATCTTGCTTTGTTCTCCCCATTTCAGCTGTCTCTCTCATTTTACTGCAGGTTGACCATTGGTTTTTTTCAGCTCTGTGTGTCAGTGCAACATGGAATTCATGCAGTGCCATAAAAATGCTTTTTCTTGCCATCCAAAGGAACCACTCTTTGCTATGACTCACATGGAAAGTTATCCCAGATGTCCTAGGGGAAGGGTATGACAGGGAAGGGAAATTGAATTCCTTTTCCCCCTTTCTTTTGCATGTCAGAGTGCAAACAGGTCCCAGCAAGCAGAATGTGCTGTAGAACAAGAGCTGAATTCAGCCACTACATTTCTTCATCCAAAATCAATGAGGACAATTAGGAGATGAAAGATCTGCTGGAAATGGATAATTTTCCATGTCAGCAAGGAGATGAGGAATCAATGAGGTAGTCTCGTTCCTCTCACTGCAGAGAATTTGTTCCCATTAGAGGATGTAGCTCAGGTTGCCTAACCCAAAAAATGTCTGTCTGTAATTCTTGTGTCTCTATGCAAGGAAACAACCAAGTAGTATCAAATATCTAGAACCAATAAGACAGATTCCTGAGTATAAATGTCCATTTTTCCATTTATACCAGACCAAGGATCTGACCCCAGATGCTTTACTCCCAGGTACATTCAGCTGTCTTGAAACTGGATACAATAGAGACTTGACCAGTGGGCAAGGTCCTTATTCAGGAAGATCTCAATCCAGATTTGGTCTATAGAAGGCTTGTTCTGAACTCACTACAAGGTATCTAAGAGAATGTTCCCCTCATTCATGCTCTAAAAAGGTGATTAATTAAGCCTCTTCTCTGGGAAACTGAACTGGAACAGTCCATGGGATGGAGAAACAAATGGTTTGCCTGGGCTGTGGAGGAAGCTTATCAACAGCAAGTCTGAGAGGCATTAACTCCATGAATGTATGTGGCCAGTTGATGATCTGCTGGATCTGCAGGAAGAGCTAGGAGTAATGGAGCTGGAGATCTCAGTGCAGGATGAACAGGGATTCAGTGCCTACAAGTGAGGTGTGGGGAAACCAAAATGTGTGACATTTCCTGGATGAACAGGGACACTCTTCTCCTCCTCCCTGCTCAGCCTGATCATGACTTGTAGGAGAACTTATTTGTGCCTGGTTTCTCTATTTCCAATCCTTTTCCTTTCCTTACACACATTAAAGTGCCTATGTAAACACATTAATGTATATTAAACCAATAACTCTTTGTTTCCAACGATAAAACTATGATTGGAAACATACCTGCTCCATTAAATTTGGGTAGATGTTACCCCCTTTTCTGTTTACTACCTATCTATTAGCTTTTCTAGTTTCTCCCTATTTATCTATCTACCTATCTGTCTTATCTATCCCTCTACCTATTTACCTATCTATCTACCAATCTACCTACCTGTCTATCTATTTGTGTTATTTTTCCTGCTGCCAAAAGAACAGAGAGCTTAATTGTAATTGTCATCATTATGAGCAGCAAAATTAAACATGCATATGGAATGCATTCAAATTAACATAAACTGATTGTTTAAAAGGATGGGAATTCTGACTGAGCAGGTCTTATTTGTTCAAGGCCTGCTCTGCCCTTCTCTTCTTCAGCAAGGACTTTGAAAATAATGAGATGAACCATGATTTATAACAGTGCACAGTTCAATCTCCACCTCTTTGCTGTGTCTTAAAGGCAGAGGATATTTCCTGGTTAATAAAACACCTCTCCTTAGTTAAAAGAGAGAACTGCTGGCTATGGTCTTTTCTCTTTCCAGGAGTGTTTCTTCTCAAGGTAGATCAAGGAGTAAGGATTATTTAGATAGTCTTCTCATCCCTGACAACTCACAGAGTCACAGGATCATGAAGGTTGGAAGAGATCTCTAAGATCATCAAGTCCAGCTATTAACCTATCACCACCATGCCATTAAACCACATCCCTAAGCACCACATCTAGTTGTTTTTTAAACATCTCCAGGGATGGTCACTTCACCATCACCCTGGGCAGCCTGGGCCAATGCCTAAAAACTCTTTCAGTGAAGAAATTTTTCCTACTATCCAAGTCAGTACTGCAGAGTCTAGGTTTGGGGACCAGAAAAGGAAACCAGCCACAGAGCACAACCAAACCCAACCACATTGTGTCTCATTTCACACTCCAAGCTGAGAGAAATGAGAAAGTCAAATGGAAGAAAAATGATTAGAGTTATCAAATAATTTATTTCCTAACAGCTCCAGCATTTAGTGGACTGCCTGGTTGCCAGTGAGAACACACAGCAGTGCATGTAGGTGCAGAGCAGAAAGGAAATCCTCTTGTAGTCATTGACTGAAGCCTGCTTAGGTTGGCTTGCTTGCTTACAGCAGCTATCACCCTTCACAAACACAGACACATTTGTCTCCATTTTCCTACCATCAGTTCAGGTTGTCAAAGCTTTCTTTCATACTGTGGTGCTTGGCATTTTCTCTGCAAACATATCCATTCAGCTGCTTTCTCTTTCCCTCCCTCTCTTCCTTCCCCTTCCACATGTTATGTCAAGAGCTCAAAAGATCTGTCTCTGGAGCTGTCAGTCATTATTCTACAATAACAGCTTTTCTCATGCTTGTAGTGAGAGGACAAAAAAAGTTGTCAGAAGAGCCCCTGCAGTAACAGCAATGTTTCACCAGAAACAATTCAGGCACCATCTGAATTCTACAAAGAGTGTCCAAGCTGTGTTCAGCACTGTCTCCCTCTGAGGGAGGTACCTGGAGACCTACAAGGTGCCTGTATGTGACTCTGAGAAAAAGGCTTTCCAAAGATAATATTGATGCTGCCCAAGAGGGCTGAAAAGAGGCAGTGACAGGTCTGTGCAGATTGTCAGATAACATTTCTGTGGCTTACTTGCCTTTTGCAAAGAATATGCTTAGTCTTACAAGACAGAAGCTCCCCCAGAATGCTCTTTGAGCCTCAGAGCTTTCTCCTGATAAGTGCAGCACAAAGGAGAAGAGAAGACAAGAAAGAAAAAGACAGCTCAGTCTCCAAAGAGTGTTCAATGCAACCAGAGAGGCACAGATGGTAGACAAGGTGGCAGTGACACCGTGACTCACCCCAGCTCACAGAGAGCTGAGCAGCAGCAGAGCTGAAAACAGACCCATGATGTCCAAAGCAACATTTCACTGTCCCACCATGGGCACACTAGGGCTTTTCCTGCACCTCCAGCCATTCCAGACCACTGAGAACTCAGCCTTCCTGCTGCTGGTGGCCTCAGCCCAACTGCTAACACACCAGTGCCTGTTCTGCACCTTGGTTAGCACCAATTGCCTGTTTGTGTGAGTCAATGGTGACTCTGCTGCTCTGTTACATCTCACCCAGCAGTGCCAGCAGAGGTCCCATGGAATCAAGGCACAGCAGCTGCTGAAGTGCCATGTTTGTACTGGGGGTAAAGGAAGAATCCTGTCTCTGGGGGTGACAATAGAGTGCTTGTCTGCAGCTTTGAATCACCTTCAGAAAAGAGGGAAAAAAAGAAAAAAGAAACAAAACAAGAAGAAAAAGAAGAAGAAAAAGAAAAAAGAAGAAGAAGAGAAAGAAGAAAAGAAAGAAGAAGAAAAAGAAGAAGAAAAAAGAAAAGGTGGACATGTAGCAAGTGCATTTCCAGCATCAGATCTGCTATTCAGATGAGGTTTGGTTCAGCAGCCCTTTGCCTATATCCACAGGCACAAATCAACATTCCTTTTAAGAGAGAAACAATTGCTTCTGGTGACTGCCAGCATTTGTTTCAGTTGTTTTGGGTTTAGCAAGGAACAGTGACAAGAATCATAGAGTGAACTGAGTGGGGACTTCTCTGATTTCTAAACCACTCCTGGATGAATCAGGGGAAAGGAAAGGGAAGGAAAAAGGAAAGGAAAGGGAAGGAAAAAGAAAAGGAAAGGGAAGGAAAAGAAAGGGAAGGAAAGGAAAGGAAAGGAAAGGAAAGGAAAGGAAAGGAAAAAGGAAAGGAGGAAAGGGAAAAAAGCAATCCTTAGTCCAGACAGCAGGTTTCATTTTAATAATATTCTCCCAGGCTGTGATTATCATCAAACTTTGGCTAGGGCTCTGTTTGAATTATTCAGGGCAATTTGTACTGTAATCATATGCTTGTTAATACTGCTGCTTGCAACTTTAATTCAAAAGAATTTTGCTTCTCTGCCCTGGAGCTGCTACCATCAAGGTTAGAGGTAGTCTCTGTGAACCAATCTGTTTTCTCAGTATCTTGCAGAAAACAAGAGATTGTGGAAGTTGCTGTTCAGGGGAAGATCAATAGAGAACAGGGAACAAGGAATGGGCATATGCCAGAAGGTTTCCTCTCCCCTGCTCTGTTGTGTTGGGGCCTTTGCCACATTAGATCATTATAAATTTTAATCTGAATGAAAGGGTCTTGGTTTATAATCAGACTGGAGTGCAGCTTGGCTTGGTACCTACTACACTGGCAAGGTTGAAGGATATGTTCTTGGCTCTATCATTCCCTGGAAATGTATCCCCCTTGTTACAGCCCCCCCCAGACTAGACCTTATTCTCCCTCTCTGTTGAGTCAAGCAGAAGTTGCTCCAAGGCTGGAGTCCAAGCTCAATTCTTTGTCCTTATTACTTGCCCTTCTTCAGGATAAGAACTGAGATGAAATAGTTTCTAACCAGGAAAATTTATCAAAGTTATCCAATTATTTAGGGTGCCTTTACCTGTTATGTGAGAAGCCCCTTTCCCTCTGTGTCAGTAGGTCAACACCATCTTCCTCACCAAAGCCATAGGATGTATGAAGGAAACATCATAAATATTTCCAACCCTGGAAAACAAGACTGATCAGGGGCATATCTTATAGTTTAATGCTATTCCCTTGAAGAGTGAAGAAATACTGTGACCTTACAGCACCCTCTTAGTCATCCAGTTTACCCCAGGTTTTCTCCTGCTGCAATCCACCAAGAGTTGACACAACCAAGTTTGTAAAGCCCTGCATGAGATTTTTTGTTGCAAATATAAATTGTTGAGCCACACAAGGATCAAGCCTCCCACTGAAATGTCAGCACATTGAAATCATGGGTTTAATGGGTAGCTTTCCTGGAGCAGCTTTCACATATCAGTTGTGCTTCACAGCAATAAAAGACTGTGAGAAAACAACAACAACAACAAGAAAAATAACAAGAAAATAAATCTGTGTCTGAGATGAAGGTCAACTGGCAGGTGATGCTGAGTGATATCTCCTAATCAAGTTTGATTTCCTGGCACTGCTTGTTATTGTTATTCTTATTATTTTGAGTACTTTTATTACAAAAGTAGTTAAGGATTCTACCTGACATTAGGGGCATGATTTATTTTTTCTGGGGATGGTACAAATTCCTAGCAAATCAGCTCTGGTCCCCAAGAATTTATAATCTAAGGAGATGAAGGAAGAAGCAGAAGCAGAGAAAGTGAAGTGATAACTCCCAAGGCCCTGCAAAACTCCAAGATAAGAACTGTGCAGCCAATGGTATTTCTGGTTTGGGGAACAAAAGAGGCCAAAAAAAACCCCACAACCAATCCTTCACATTCCCCCATGTGCACACAAACCCAAATAAATCATTTTGGATCCAATTGTGCATATTCAAGTCACATATTTCATGATGAAACAAATTAAACACAATGACAAATTACAGAGTGTGCCTAGAAAAACAAAACATGTCATCATGTTGGTTAGCCTATTTATTTATTTATTCCAAACTAAGTTTGTGTTCCCTTCCAAGCAGAAGCATCCCTTCATAATGAAATATTTGGAATTTTTCCTTAATAAATGAATGAACAAATAAAGAAACTTTCAACCTTCCTAGAGTGACCTTGCATGAGAGGCTCAAATCTGTAACTAGTGTAGTAATGGAGAAAAATGTATTTATTCTCACTGAGAAATTGAGGTTTCTTTTATTTTTATTATTGTTCCTATTATTTTCCTTGAAACAAAACCACACAAACAAAACCAAAACCACCTCCTAACCTCCCCCCCAGAAAACCCCCAAAGTTTCTTATCCTCTCTTTTTCTTCTGATCATGTTCATGTGGGGACAAGACTCAATGGGAAAAAGAAATTTGCACTTTTTTTTCTCTAACAATAGTGAAAGAAAATGTTTCAGCTTCTCCAAATTTCCAATGTTTTTCACTTTGTTTTCTACTAATGAAACAATGTGGCCAGGAACTAAAAGAACATGCTTTCAGGGGTGAGAAACATAGAAATAATCTCTTCAAAACAAGGTCCAGCTCTATAGAAGTATTCAGGAACTAATTTATATTTATAAACCTGATTGTTATAAACTCCCATTAATTTTAAAGGCTTATGCATGGAGATAGGAATTGTCAGCTTAAATGTATTTATGTCTCTGCCTGTGAACTTTGGCCCATGGATCACAAATAGCCCTGTTTTATTTTAGGGAAGGATTGTCTTCTCCTGCCCCCAGCAGAACAAGGTCATCCAGGTCCTTTTTTACTGCTCTCTAAATAATGATGTGGAACAGGGATCTTTCTTTGAAGGGCAGCTAGGAGAAACACATGCAGACAGCAAAATATGTTTTATTCATGGCACTCCCCAACAGATAAGTTCCATTATCTGGGATTTTAGCTGCCTTTTAAGCCATCCCTACAGGCAGCAGAGTGAATTCCATTTTCCCCTCCTCAGCCCATCAAGAAAAAGGGGAGAGCAAATAAAGGGGAGAGCAAACACCTTTTGGCTCAGGTGTTTCTCCAGATGAGGCTTATCTGTGTAGGAAGGACATCAGGCATCATCTGGGAGAGGAGAACCTGGTGTGACTGCAGTGTCTGATCTTGGTGTCTGTTCTTGTACATTCATACTGGTTTAATATCTGGTTTGTAGTTCAAGGCTCTAGCTGTTCTTGTCCTCTTGTTAGCAAGTCACAAGTCATCTTGCCTAGTGCTGTGACATTGTTCTTGTCATGCAGAGCTTTCTGAAGCCTGCAGAATGCCTCTTGCTACTTGAGCCTGCAATTAGCATGGGAGCTACAGAGTGTTTCATCACTAGGATGGAAGCTCATTTGTAAACTCAGGAAGAAGGTTGTGTTGAGTACTGGAGTAAATGGTGCTGGAATGACAAGGCCAAAGGTTTCATTCCCCAGGTCTGTTATGGCTTGCCAGATTTCCCAGATCAGACTCTGGGACAGAAGGCACCTTTTTTTTCCCAAAGTAAAAAAAGATACTGACTCCTAGTGATTTTGTACCTTTGATAGAGTGAGATGTTTGGGTGTCCAGTCACATTAGGGCTATCTCAGGTCAGGTTACTGGAGATCTACTAGAGGAAGTCCAAAACCTGAAATTCAAGGTCTCACTTGATTTCCTGAGAGGGAGTGATTTCTTGAATCTACTTGTTGCACCAAGCAGGATTTTTTTCCCCAGGTGCAACTGCAAAACTCTTTTTCAGTCAAAAGAACCAGGAAGAAATTTAGCACCTACAAATGATGCTGAACAGTGAGACCAACTGTCCTCTGACCAACTCTGTGTCCATTCTTAGAAGGCAGGTCAAATCCCACAGTTTGGAGAGGCAGATGCTCAAAACAACCTCCTTGGATTCCCTGCATCACTCCTATGCTGGTTTTTTGTGTCCTTTGCAACAATTTGGATCCAAGCTGCACACATTTTATTCCTGGGACACTGAACCCAGAATGCTGCAAATGTTGTCTGACCTAGAGAGACTCTTCTTTGGATCCTTGCACTATAATATATCATAGCCTTTCTCTTTCCTTCCCATCCATTTTCTTCTCCCATGTTGTGGTTTAACTCCAGAGGGCAGCTGAACTCCACACAGCTCCTTGCTCCCTCCCCTCTGATGTGATGGGGGAGAGAATCAGGAGGGTAAGAGTGGGAAAACTTGTAGGTTGAGATAAAGAGGGTTCAATAGGGAAAGCAAAAGTTTCACACCCAAGCAAAGCTAGACAAGGAAGTCATTCACCACCTCCCATCAGCAGGCAGGTGGTCAGTCATCTGCAAGAAAGCAGGGCTCCAACATCTGTAATGACTACTTGGGAAGACAAAGACCATCACTCTGAGCATCCCTCCCTTCCTTCTTCTTCCTCAAACTTTAATTAGGACATCATACAGTCTAGAGTGTCCCTTTGGTCAGTTGGGGTCAGCTGTCCCATCTGTGTCCCCTCTCAACTTCTTGGGAACCCCCAGCCCACTTGCTGGTGGGGTGAGGTGAAGAGCAGAAGAGGTCTTGACTCTGTGCAATGATGAAAACAGTCCTGTGTTATCAACACTGTTTTCATCACAACTTCAAAACACAGTCCCACACCTGCTACTGTGACAAAATTTAACAGTATCCCAGCCAAAACCAATACATCCCATCATCATGTTTGGTTACTGCCCAGATTTGTCCAATAATTACTTCCTAATAAACACATTAGAGAAGATTATTTGTCTGTATAAAACATTGATGGCAAAAGCAGATGAATTTCCCAGGATGCTGATTTTCCTGTAAAACCAGGTTACATGTTAAGAATAGAGTGTAATTACTGCAACCAAATACTAACCCAATTGGAGCAGAAAAGGTATTTTGGGGACTTCAGTATCTGAAGTTTGAGTACTTTGAGATAGTTTTGTGTATGTCATAAACTTGCTACACAAAAAAGGCCAAAGGATCCCAGAGATCAAGAGGAAGAATGAAGCACTGACACTTCCAGTGACAGTAATTAGTGTGACTCTCTCCCAATTCATGACACTTGAACTGCTGAAGGCTGAACCAAGTTCCTATGGAAGCAAGACAGAAGACAGCACAGTCTAAAGGTCAGGGACAGTGATAGCAAATCAAAACCATTTCTCTACCTGCAGAAAAGGAGGCTCCAGGTAGACTTTATCACTCTCTACAACTACCTGAAAGAAGGTTGTTGTGAATTGGGTATTAATCTCTTCTCCCAAGTAACAAGCAATAAGATAAGAGGAAACAGTCTCAAGTTGTGCCAGGGAAGGTTTAGATTTGACATTAGGAACATTCTCTTCCCCAAAAGTGCTGTCAAGCCCTGGCACAGGCTGCCCAGGGAAACAGTGAAATCACCATTCCTGGGGGGTATTTAGAAGCCATGCAGATGTGGTGCTTAGGAACATGGTTTAATTCTGGACTTGGTAGTGATGGGTTAATAGTTGGACTCCATGATCTTAAAGGTCTTTTCCAAGCTAAAGGATTCTATGATTCAGTGGGACAGTCTGGCCCAGGAATCTCTCCTCAACTGACTCCTCTGTTGCTAAAGGACACCGAGTCCCTTTGTGAGGGTTGAGCCTGATGTGACTGCACTGTCAGCTCCTGGTAAATTCATATGTATTTAAGTGCATTAAACATCTGCTGAATTAGTTCTGGGAGGACTGTTCTGTTAGACAATGCCTCCTGCCCTTGAGAAGCAAATCACAAGATAGCTTATGCTGTGCTCTGACATTGCGTGCAACCAGAGGCAACATTGCCCTCCTGAGAAAGGATGGAGGAGACTCAACACTATGATACAAATTACTGACATGATACTTCCTAGGCAATATAATGAAGCCCTAACCTTGCAACTCTTCTTCCCTTGTAGCCAGAAATACATACAATTAGCATAGAATCATAACATAGAATGGTTCAGGTTGGAAGGGAGCTTAAAGATCATCAAGATCCAACCCCCCTGCCATGGGCTGGGATGCCACCCTCTAGACCAGGTTGCCCAGGGCCACATCCAACCTGGCCTTGAGCTCTAACTCTTTTTTCTTCCATAAAAGAGCCAAATTTAGGCTCCATTTAGGTCAGCCTGTTAGTGCAGATGAATATTCAGTTGGTACTTCTAGGTAATGCACTTGAAAAGTTCTTCACACCCACAAAAGCCCACAGAGGAACAACTGGAGGTAGATGACCCCAAAACCACCCTGCCCTGGCTAGTCCCAGGCTCATCACAGGACTCACTCTGTACTCAATTAAGGAATCAGACTACCAGAGTGTTCTCACAATACTTTTTCTCTAATAGTTGTGTTTCTTGACTCTTCTCACAAAGCTAGTTTGTGTCTTTGCTGTTCTTTCTGCTGTGCCTGGTAGTGTGTCCATAAGCTCTTGGCTGGTCCTCTCTTAACTGCATGAAGATACATGGTGTGCTAATATCTTTTGGGTTATGATATTTTGCCTGAAAGCTGGTTAGAGCTCCTTGGGGAAAGGGCCACAGTTCAGGAGCATTACATTTGCTCAGTGATGCTATCATCCTTGTGGGCCATGGAAAAGGTATAAGCCCATCACCAGGCAGCAACTTGCAAATATCTGTTTTGCCTGTGTTTGCACTGGAATTAATTAAATTCATGGAGTGATTTGAGGGAAAGGAAAGTCTCTTCAGGGCTGAGCTGATAGGAAGAAAGGATGTGCTTTGCCTAATCACCTCCCTGAAGAATGAATTTCACTAAGGAGAGAATTCATTATTAAGCATCAGCAGCAGAATACAGATGATTTTATTATCTGAGATACCTGATGCTTAAAACTCCAATCCTGAATAGTGACATGACCCTCCAAGTACTGCCTGTCTCTACTTTTACCTTCAGTTACAGGGAAGGAAAAACTGGTACCTGAGAGCTTGTATTTTGGAAAGATCTTCCCAGGATAGTGCAGTACTTGCTATGCTGTTCTTTTTAGTATTCATAATTTGTAAAATCCTAGGCCATGGCCAGAGATTTGAGGTGTTTTAATGATAAAATGAAAAGAGTGAAGCCAGCTGTCAGACAATCTGTAAGCTGAGCTTGATAAGATACAGCTAGCAATGAGATTTAACAGTCTACAGAAGATAAAAGCAGCCAGATTGGGTCAGATCAAATAATCATCTCATGTGGATGCTTAGAGGATGACAATTACACCCTGACATTTCCTCAGAAAACCTCTCCCAAACTCCAGGAATGTGGAGCTCATGGAGTCCCTGAGACAGAGGTCCTGTCTTTGTTTATTAGCCCTGGGTGAATTATGAATTATTACAACAAATGGAGATGTTATTATTGTTCTACATGATTCTACTAGTATTAATAATAAATGTTCCTTCTCTCTGCTTCAACAGAATAGGTACTGTAAAAGCACACCAATGAATATGTATTATGAAAAATAATATCCATCTAATCATTTCCATCTTATTCCATTTCTTAGCAGGACTTGGATTAAATCCATCATTCTATAGAGAAAGATATTCTGAAAGAGAGAGTGATAGGCTTCCAACTGATCTCTCTACTATTTTCCTGTGGCACTCAGCACAATAACATCCAATTCAGATTTTGTGATACCATTGTACTAGTAAATCATGGCCCACATTCCTTTCAGTCCATCAGGGACTCTTTCAAAAACCAATCACAAAAGTAGATCAGAAAAACTATCTTTACTTTTCCTTCCCCCTGTAATCATTTGACAAAAGAGAACATTTTGGATTGATTCAAAACTGTTCTTAGAAACCATATTTTGTCTGAGGACAACCTGCTGCATTTTCACCTAAAATTGATTCTCCCCCTAAGAAAAATGAGAAGTCAATTGTTCATGCAGAAATTGTTGGCTGTTTTTAGCTCTGCCATAAATGCCTCAGCTTATCTGGGAAGGGAAAGGATTTTCACTTTCTCTCCTGTTGCACACACAAAGTCTGGAGAACCTAGACCTTCTTGGCTTTCTCCAGAACACACTGCAAGATGAAAGGATGAAATATCCCCAAGCACACAATATGTCAGACAGCTACAGTGTGAACAGAATGTGCAATGAGCACAGTAAATAATTAATTTGATTTTAACAGAACTAGCTATGATCACATAGGTCTAAGAGACACAAGTAAAGCTCTCCTGGACCCCACCACCAATCATGAACATAGAAAATGCCATAGCTGATCTGTCTTCAGTACTGTCACACAATTCCAGGTTGTCCTGGAGAAGAGATCAGCTCCTGCCCCTCCTTCATCTCTGGAGAGGCAGTTCTAAACTGCAATGAGGTCTCCCCTCAGTCTCCTCTTCTCCAGGCTGAACAGACCAGGTGATTTCAGCCGCTCCTCATATGGCTTCCCCTCCAGACCTTTCATTCCATGTTCACTAGGTGATAGCAAAGAAGTACTGGGTTTTAATCTAATGTTTTGCTCTGTTTCTGATCTCTGGGCATTTTCTGTTTTGGAGACACTGTGCTCCAGTAGGTAGGTGTTCCCAAGGGAATGCATTCCTGATGCAGTTCTGAACAGCTAGAGCACTTCAAAGCAAGGCAGGCTAAGAGCATGGCATTCATACTTTACTGTCTCACAGACTTCTGTTTCTTCTGCTTCATTTTTTCCCCTTTCCCTCAGCTCATGGCAGAATGATTTGCTGTCATTTTCAGCAGTGAGCAGACAAGCAAGAGAGACAGAGGACTGGATGCAGAAAACAGAAGAGCAGAAAGGGAAGGAATTAAATAGGACTCAGTGACAAGCAGTAAGTAAACATCAAACAGGAGTCAACCAAAAGGGAGCACTCACTTTCTGAGATTGCTGCTTGTTTCCTTAGACAAGGAGATGTCATTCCTCATTCATGGAAAGGGTTGAAGAAGCCCACCACACAACATGCTTTTGAGCCTTAAAATCAGCATGAGAAAGAACTAGAAGATGGGAGGAGTGTGTATTTACTTCCACCATCCCACCAAGCTCAGCACCATTTATCCTTTGGGAATACCCTCTTTTCCACATGGTCCTTCACTTCTAGTGAAGGTTTAGGTTGGGCACTAGGAAAAAATTCTTCCCCAAAAGGATTGTCAAGCATTGGAACAGGCTGCCAAGGGAAGTGGTGGAGTCACTGTCCTTGGAGTTATCTGAAAGTTGAGTAGATGCAATGCATAGTGACATGGTTTAGTGGTGGACTTGACATTGCTGGATTAACAATTGGATTCAGTGATCATGGAATCACAGAATCATTTAGTTTAGAAGATACCTTTAAGATCATCAAGTCCCAGAATTAAACCATCTTCCTAGCTCTACATTTCTATGTCTATACCTCCAGGGATAGTAACTCCCTCACTTTCCTGGGCTGCCTGTTCCAGAGCTTGATAAATCTTTCAGTGAATAATGTTTTCTAATATCCAACCTAAATGTCCCCTGGCACAGCTTCAGGTCATTTCTTCTTGTCCTGTTGCTTGTTATGTGGGAGAATAGACCAACCCACACCTCACAACATCCCTCTTCCAGGTAGTTGTAGAAAGTTATAAGATCTCTTCTGAGTGTCCTTTTCTCTAGGTTAAACCCCAGTTCCCACAGCCACTCTTCACAAGACTTGTGCTGTAAACCCTTCACCAGCTTCATTACTTTTCTCTGGACATGCTCCAGGACCTCAGTGTCCTTGTAGTGAGGAGCCCAAAACTGAACCCAGTATTTGAGGTGTGACCACACCAGTGCCAAGTACAGGAATAGGATCACTTCCCTAATCCTTCTGGCCACACAATTTCTCTTCCAGCCTAAATGATTCTATGAGTCTATGATTCTGCAATGTTATTAGGATGAGGAGGGAAGGAATTCTGTCTGTCTAGACAGAGGTGCCTGATTTAGGGCTTGGGTTAGCAGCTTTTGGGACAGACTTTGAGAAGAGGTCAGGAATCCAGGCTTTTCCTCACATGGGCCATTCTGCAGCCCCCACTGTCAACCCCTGAGCACAGACAGAGACTGAAAGTCACCAAAACCTCCAATTCACAGGTGTTCCAATGACAGCAGCCACTGTGGTCTCTGACTGACATTTCCCTGGGAGAGCACTGACATAGGGAAGACCAGAACCTGAATTTCTCTCCCTACACTTGTTTTGTTTCTGTTATCTACCCAGTATCATCTACATTAACTGTCAAGGCAAGCCAAAGTCAAAAGTAAAGCTTTATTAAGCAAAATGTGTTATTCACTCAGCTGCAGAGTCATCTATCCTCAGAGTACTGAAAGCAGAACATATCCTAGTCTAGATATGCTTTTCATTGATTTGCATTGCAAATCTTACTTTATATTCCTAAAACTTGTTTCACAACATTGCTTCTGTGGGGATAAGCCATGACTGACAGAGGTAAATCAGTATAGCTTCTGTATGCAAGCAGACTTTAAGCTGCCCACCTACCTCTAAAACAGCAAAACCAAACTGCCACATGCTGTCAAGTCAAAACCAGGAATTGTCAAGAAAAAGGACATGGAGAAACACTTGATTTCTGTGCCCTATGGGAGTGATAGCCAGTGAAAAAGGAATAAGAGAGGCTGAGCTGTGTCCTCTGAATCACCCCTGACTGTAATATATACATATCTTTAGAATTAGGCTGGATTTCCATTGTCACAGATCTGCTGAGGTGTTAAGAGGTATATTCCCTGACCAACAGAGTTGTGTGCTGGCAGCAGCTTCCAAAAACAAGGCTTACTAGTATCATTGTGCAATTACAGAACCACAGAGTTGTAAGGATTGGAAGGGACCTCTGGAGATCACCTAGTCCAACCCTCCTGCAAAAGCAGGGTCACCTTGATTAGGTTGCATAGGATACCATCCAGGTGAGGGTTGAAATTCACCACAGAAGGAGACTCCATAACCTCTCTGGGCAGTCAAGACTAGTGCTCTGCACCCTCAATGTCAAGACCTTTTTCCTTATGCTTACATAGAAGTCCCCACCTTCCAGTTTGTGCCTTGAACTCCATTATGTTCCCAATTACAAGACCATGGTATGTTTACTTCACTGGTTCAAAGCATAATAGGTGTGCATACCTGTATACTCTTGTCAACACTCTTTGCCAGCCCACCACACTCTTAAAGCATTCCCTTCAGTGTTGACATTATCACATGTGTGGGCTTTTGAAGAAGGAAGAATTCACTCTTAGTTGGAGCTACAATTAGGGCTGACCTCTTCTTCTCTCTCCTCACACAGTTCATACATTCTCCACCACCTGCACTTCATGAGAACCTCCAGTTAATCATCCATGGAGAGCTGGGGCCTTTCAACTCCATTGATTTCTTGTGCCTGGCTCTTGACTGCATCTGGCAAATTCCTTCCTGTTTGATGGCATTAAGTATTTTGAATAATTAATATGGTAATTTATCCCAAGCTGAGGAGAAAATGTTACCTTCTGCTGGGAGGAGTTTTTAAGAGGGGAATACCCTTTAGGGCACTTTTCCCAATTCCTTTAATGTCAACATGGTACTTAATGTAAGTGTCTATCTGACAGCTATTGCTTCAATGAGACTCCAGCACAAGTACCACTGGGAGAAGAAGTTCTACATGCACAAGCATTTATTCTTGTAGTATGAAAAACAATTAAGGTGTCTAACTATTATCAAATGAGGAGGGGGGAGGGAGAATCCCCATGTGGTCTTCTCAACAGATATTTTATTGTGAGCTCTTCAGGATTAGAAATGAACCCCCAAACTCTGCCAAGAACATTATTTTACAGGGTATTCTTGGAAACTTAATCCATTTTGGATTTAGTAGACCTAATAATGACTTTTGGACCTTCCTGTCCTACCCAGAGGAAAGTAATCCCTTCCCTAATGGATGTCAGCAATAGAACATGTTTGTCTTTTCTCATTATTTCCATTATGATGCATCTAATAATCAGAATAATTCATTACTCATGATTTTACTTTCTTTCTATCCCATTAACTTCTTTTCTAGACTGGTATTTATATCCTTCAGATACTCATATCATTATCTCCAGACCCTGAAGTCATCAGTAAACTGAACTGTTACACAAACAAATCCAACACCTTAAAGGAAAATAATATTCCCTTTGATTTGATTCTACTGGGAAGTCTTTTGCCTTCTGAGGTGGTGCCAATTCTAAGCATTCAGACACTGGAATAAAACTTGTAAGGGCAAAGAGGAACTGCTCAGTCACTTCTCATTAGAGATATGTTGAAGAATCAGGATACCTCCTAGACAACAAACTGAACTAACCAGTGGTGGTTACACAGAAGACAAAGCTTAACCCTTCAAAGAATTTTCCATTGTTTTATGACTTCCCTTTGTGGGTTTGGCTTCTGCTAGAGGGTTTGCTGTTTGGGGTTTCTTTTTTCAGGTCTAAGCTGATCTCATCTTCACTGCACTTATTTTACTGGCACTTGAGACTATTTCTGGTCTGTTTTCTTCAGGACTTGTGTATTGTTTTTAAAGGCAGACATAAAAACTGAAGAGACTGTTTATTCTTGCAAAACTCTAGAGATGGAGGTGATTTAACCCTCCATACTTATTGGATAGGTTCTTTCAGATAGGGTTTGAGCCATATGATTTCTGAGGTTAGACAACAATACTTCAACACCAACCATAAACTCTGATGTCTGGCCAGTGTCTGTAGAATAGTTTCAGCCCCACAGTATATCTTTAGCACAGCTAGAACTAGAATATAACCTGCAGCTAAATGGTCATCTTGTTGACCTGGAGCCAGCTACCTAAGGCCAAAAAGGTGTAATTGTGGATTACAGGTAATTGTCCTAATCTGAGTTTCTTTTGTCCTTGCTGGATTGTTATATTGCTTTCTTCCAGCTCATGCCAACCTCCATTCTGTCACTACTGTTACCATTGCCAGAAGCAGAGGAGGTTGATCAGCAACAAAAATACATAGGAGTTTTAGGCAGATCTAAAGGCATCTGTGTCTCCAGCAATCTTCCAGTACTGTTTCCTTGCCACAGGATGCCCATTGCTTTCTTGGCATGCTTGTTTTTAGCTTCAGAGAGAGATTCTGTTATATAAACAGTTGAGCTGTGAGGACACAGTCATTAGCTAAAATGTCCTGGGGCTTCTATTAGGAGATAAAAATTCTGAAAGGCATCTATTTGGCTGTTTGCCCACAATTCAAAGCATTTAATATCTAGTGCTATCTTAAATAATTCATTAGCACTCAATATGCCTAATACCTCTGCTGAGAGTGCCAATAAAGGAGGTTAAATGGGATTCCTGCTGATTTCTTGTCCTTTCGTTGTTTTAAGCACTGATAAATATATGTTTTACCAGACATGAAAATAGTATTAGGGAGCAAATGCCTTTTAGTCAGTGAGTGGGAGGCTTTTTTTTTTCCCTGTGTAACAGCAAAGATAGTCTTTCTCCTTTAACCTTTGAATTACAGCTGATGAGTTTGTATGAAGAACAGGTTCTTAAGGACCAAGCTGCAAGCATCAGCTCAATGCCTTCAAAATTCAGCTTAAAAGACAGCTTTCAGTGACATATGATTCTGTTTGTGCATATTTTTTTGTGTGCTGCTAAGCAGCTAAATAAATATCTCAAATGAGAAGAAAAACTTAGAAAAAATGCATTTCCAATAAATACAAATCCATAGCTGCTTACCTTCAATGGAAGAGCATCTGTAGATATATAGAAATGAATATTCAAACATTAACCATGTATCTTGCAAATATTTCAGCCTGTAGTTTGTAGCTGTCCAGAAGGACCAGAATAACCTTGCAGATGATGAAAGTGGGAAATGTTTCCTGTCTCTTAACCTGTGGCCTTCATCAATGGCCTTAGAGCTTTCCTAATATGCAACATGATTCCAACATAGGAAATTTATTAGCTCAGCTTCTTGTTTCTAATTTCCCACATATTGCTTGTAATTAAATCTGACTCCAGAAGGAAAGACAAGATATCCTTGGACAGATTCAGTAGGAAGGCTGAGAAACACAATGTATGTGATAATATATATACCTAAGGTAGGACTGAATTAAAATCTCTTGAGTTCCCATTCACTGCTTCAGTGATTAAAAGATAAAATAAATACATAAATAAACCTTCTTTCAGGAAGCTATTTGGTTGATATTTAACATGGAGACTAACAAAATCATTTTATTTTAAAATGCTATTAAGAGTCTGATTGAAATCTAAGTAGTATTCATTTCAGAGTCTTGAGCATCACCTTCTAAGAAGATTTTTCAAAGAGGATAATCTCTCTGGCTGATATCTAACCCTACAACACTTTCACATCTCATAACAAAAAGAATTCTACTGAAAAATATCTGTTTGTCAGTAGCATTTCAATTAAATATACACCAAGAGTTATGATCCATTCCAAATACAGAGAAATCTTCACTTCTTCCACTTCTGTCCTGGAATAAACAGGCTAATTCATACCCCTTGAAAAAGCAATTTATTGAGTAAAATGCTGATCCTAACACAGTGTTTGCAGCAGCTCAACTGTTTATCTGCTTCGCCCACAGACACCATATGGGGCATATGTAGGACACATTGAGGGGCTGGAATTAGCAGAGCCATTTGTGAACTGCATATAAATGTATCATTTGCACCTAATTCTCTGTGATAATAGCCAAATTAGAGAAGGTGATAGCATCATCTTTTTTCTTCTCCTTTATTTATTTTCAGTTTATGGAAAGGATGACTTTATCCAGTTCTTGTGCTTCTCAGAGCAGAAACAACAGCAGAAATAAGCTGTCTTATGACAGAAATAAATGGTTAAAACTCTGAAACTCAGTGCATATTGGAGTTATGGGAAGTCTTTTAGGGTTTTGGGGGTTGTTTTGAGAGCTAGAAGGGATATTTTGCTCACACACCAGTGTAAACCACTGATGAGGCACTTCCTTAATCTCATGGCTGTTGGTGGATCGAAGTGCTTGCTGAACTGTTATCCCATAAGCTCTCTCTTAACCTCAGATGCATTGATGTGGCTTGTTGCATGCTAAAATGTGATCACATCTTTGTTGGGAACTTTGGAGTCTAAATGTAGTGAGAACCTGGCCCAAGGAGACCAGACAGACTCAGTGCAGGGAAATGAAGAGGATAAAAGCTTGACATGCCAACTCAAAGAACATCTGCTACTGCATTTCAAAGATAACTGAGCAATTTTAAAGTCAGTGAGGCCCTTTGTCAGCTTCTTGCTTAGTCCATAATTGATCTGTAAAGGCTTTTTTTAAAGTGCCTTCAGAGGGAAGAGGCAAATGGGTTCAGAATTTTTATGCTGCTTTATGTCCTCTTGCTGAAGTTCACCTGAAGCTCTTTAAGAAATAGAAACAGCAGCACTCCAGGATTGGGGTTTTTTTTCAGATCAAGATGAAACCATGGCTTCAGCATTGCCTCTCTCTCTTCATCCCACTTCTTAGGTCATGACCAAAGAGCTCAAAGGAGGCTAAGGCATCAGACACTGTAGTAAACAGCTCAAACACTGGGTTCAGCTTTGGGTCCCTCACTACAGAAAAGATATTGAGGTGCTGGAGTGTGTCCAGAGAAGGGCAACGAAACTGGGGAAGGGTCTAGAGCACAAGTGTTGTGAGGAGCAGCTGAGGGAACTGGGCTTGGTTAGTCTGGAGAAGAGGAGGCTCAGGGAAGACCTTCTGGCTCTCTGCAGCTCCCTGAAAGGAGTTGGAGCCAGGTGGGGGTTGATCTCCCAGGTAACAAGTGACAGGACAAAAGGACACTGACTCAGATTGTGCCAAGGGATGTTTAGGTTGGATATTAGGAATCCCTGAAAGGACTGAAAGGAAAGGCCAGTGATGGAGTCACCATCCCTGGAAGTGCTAAAAACCCCCACATAGATGTGATGCTGAGGGACATAGTTTAGTAGTGTCCTGGCTGGTTAATAGCTAAACCTGATGATCTGAAAGCTCTTTTCCAACTGAAATGATTCTCTGATTCTCTAATTCTTCAGTTTCTCCAAGTACCAGATGTAAGAGAGAAGCAAATGCAGGCTGTGATGATTTGCTGCAGAATTTTATGTCTCTTTCACTTTCTGGCAGCAGCTCAGTTCCCTGTGGGAGTGACTGAGTGTCAATACTAGCAGATATCAATTAGAATTGCTTCTCTTCCTGAGTCTTGAAGAAACTGAGCTGCTGCTGGGAATAATGGTGTAAAGACACAGATGAACCAAAAGAGGTTTGTACTTCCCAACTTTAGAGAAGCACTGGCAGAGTATTAATCACTGCCATTTGCTAACAGAAACAATCATCTGTGTGTAATCATTTCTTGATTTCTAAAGACATTTCCCTTTGCCTAGAGTACTAAGGTTTGAATTTTGACATTTTTTTTTGCAGCAGCAATCTCTGTTGCAGCTGCCACTGAGAACCAAAACTGACAGCAGAAGTAGGCAGATATTTGTGCCACTTTGGTGTTTCTGTCTACAAATGTAAGCCCAGAAAGTCAGTAAAAAATGAGTTTATCACAGAATATAATGAGATATATATGAATATTTCATGCATGTATATAGTCATATTCATGAATATTTGTGCTAGGACTTGGAATACCATAAGAAGACTAGATACCACTCACAGAAGACCTGTCTCCATCTCATGCAAAGAATACACCATTAAAACTTCTGACTTTCCATGAGATGTCTAGAGCAGAAGCAGGGCTGTAAATGAGAGAAGCATCCTTTGAAATGAGACTTCTTCTTTCTGCTCTATTTCACTCAGTCATGACTGCTAAAGCAATTCTGCACTGTGGGCAAGTAATGTCTTTATGGCATGTTATACCATGAATCTTCACTAGGCAACTATTAATCTTAAATCATACTGTTATCAAGTGTTTATTCTTTTATTCTCCTCAGGCTTTGTGATATTGATATCATGCCTGTCACAAACAATGACAAATGACATCTTCTCCATTGCTGAAAATGAAGATGCCTGAAAGAAGGTGATTTAGCAGGAATTCAATTGGAATTGGGGGCTGGAACACCTCTCCTGTAAAGAAAAGCAGGGAGAGTTGGGGTTGTTCAGCCTGGAGAAGAAAAGGTTCCAGGAAGACATTATTGTGGCTTTTCAGTACTTAAAGGGACCTGTAAGAAAGAGGGGGACAGACTTTTTAGCAGGACCTGTTGTGACAGGACAAGGGGTGATGGTTTGAAACTAAAAGAGGGAGATTTAAACTTGAGACAAGGAAGAAATTTTTGACACTGAGGGTGTTAGTAGTTATATTATTATTATTTTGAACCTAAATACTTACTGTTCATAAATGAGCATAGCTAAAGAGAAGGGAAAATAAAGATGCATTTCCACAGAATTAATTCTCATGTGTGCTAAAATCTTGTCTTAGAACTCAGATTTTCTCTGAGACCCAAAGGAGGCAGACTTGACACACAAACCCTTGGGCAGCCAGACTCATTAGCTCCAGTGTTTAGAGAATCATTTGTACATCTGATTTTTTCTGATCAGTATGACTTTAAAAAAGGTGTCTTTTCCTGCTGCTTTCTGTCAAAGATCATCTCACCCTTCCTGGACCTCTCTCCTCTTCTGAGCTTCCTTGATTAATCAAGGACAACTTCACTTCCTAACATTTTCAATCTGCTCTTTTTTCTTTCTTTTTCTCAGGGATTAGTACTAATTCCTGCTCTCAAAGATGATTTCTGAACCTTCTCTTCCAGTTGAATTCTAACTATGGAAATTACTTCTGAAAAATGAATCAGAGCAAAAAGAAAATTAAATTAAAACAAAAAAAAAAATAGAAATCCACAGAAATCTTTGCTTTAAATTGTGTGCAACAATTGGACTATGGATGGCATTGCAGGTCACATCTATTATATTTTCATTATGATGACAGCAGATGAAGCTCTGACAGTTCTGGACTGAAGTTCAGACATTAATCCAATGCTGTCTTCACTGTTTCTTTGTCACTTCTTTATGAAAACAGTAGCAGCTGAACTCCAGTCCTATAAGTTTTTTCCTAAGCTTGCTCCTTCTTCAGTACAAATGCAATCTAGCCCTGAAATAGCTGTATATTTATCTCTATATTTCTAGGCATCTGTAGACTATTTAAAGTACAGTAGTGAGGAAATAGAAGTAATTATATCTATATTTTAAGAGAAAGATTATGACAGATGATATCTGGCATGTCTGATAGTGATTGTGTGTTGCTTACTGTAATTTCTCTAATGCATGAGCATTCTATTGCCATCATCTCATATCCTCTTGTAAATTCATCCTCAGAAAAAATAGATTTTAGAGGAGAACTGGTGAACACTTTACTAGAGGGGAACCAAGGCATGGTGGTAACAGCTTGCACCAAAGAACAACACAAATACAACTGGGCTTGAATCTAGCTCTTCTCATCCATCCAACTAAATAGTTTGAAGAAGAAATCTTCAAAGAATGGGGAAACATTTCCCCAAAGTCTAACAAAGCATTCAAAAACCATCCCAGAGCAAATAATATCATCATGTTCATCTACTTCACTGAACAATTCTCAAGTTTTAAATGAATATTTATCAATTGTAGTCATGGTTTAGTGGTGGGCATGGGAGTGTTGGATGGATGGTTGGCCTCAATGATCTGAGAGGTCTCTTCCAACCATAATGGTTCTATGATTCTATGAAAGACATCTGCACTAGTCCAGGCCAAGACTTCATCTCCTAGAGGAATCTGTCTTCAGGTTGGGAAATAGGATGAGAAGCAGTATAGAATGAGAACAAGGTAAGCATATCATACATCAATAGAATAAGTCTGTTTGGAGGAGACCTCTGGAAATTTCTGGTCCAAAATCCTACAGAAAGCTTGACCTGTGAGCTAGATCAGGTTTTCCATCCAAGAATGATGTCTCCACAGCATCTCTGAGATACTTTTTCTAGGGCTTTGCTCCAACTTCTTTATCTAATAGGATTATTTATTAGATGATTTCTAAGGTCCCTTCCAACCCTGATAATTCTATGATTCTATTTCAGTATAGTGCAGTGTGAGTGTTGCTTCTTGTCCTTTCACTGTGTTCTTTCACTGAGAAGAGTTTGTTTCTGTGACCAGGTGGGGTGCTGAGACAGTGAAGAAGAATCAAAGACTCAGAACATTTTGGGTTGGAAGGGACCTTTGAAGGTCCTTTAGTTCCAATCCCCTTGCAGTGAGCAGGAACATCTTTACCTAGATCAGGTTGCTCAGAGCCATGTCCAACCTGACTTTGAATGTTTCCAGGGATGGAACATCTACTACCTCTCTGAGCAACCTGGGCAAGTGTTCCACCAGACTTATTGTAAAACATTTCTTGCACAGAAGCTGACCAATGCTTAGCTGCCTACTGGGACTAGACCACAACAGTATTAACCTTGTATTGAAGCACAGGGTATCACAAGGACTAAGCAACCTCTTAGATCCTACAGACCATTCTCTGTAGCAATACTGGTCAGGATGTTTCCTTAGGGTTTGTTGAAAACAGTAACTTCTCAGGAGACTTCTCAGATGCCTCTCTTAAAATTGCCTAATGAAAGTTTTTAGGATGTGTGGGAGTCTACAGTAGCCACTGAGCTTCCACTCCAGCCACTGCTGGAGTAGACTGGGGAGTCCTTTGTCATCCTGCTGTCCACATCATTTAGTGAGTTTCCTAATATTCTTGTCTCTCTTTAGTTTTAGAGTCAGTTCTACCATTTTCATTTGTAAAGGATCACTTTCCCATCAGCACAGACTGGCTAATAATCAGTGTGGCCTTTCCTGAACTGTCATTTCCTGAGCATCTAGTAAAATGCACTTGGGGTGTTGGATTTTTCATTTTATCTGTGCATTGCTTTTGATCTTTCTAAAGCAGATGGAAGCAAAGCAGACAAGGATTGCCTCTTTCTGTCCCAGAGGTCATACTATAGGTCTGGAATAAATGCAGACACATTGACCTCCACCAACACATTTTCTTCTATCTATTGAAACAGGTTTTTTGCTGTTCCTCTTTGCTTTTGCTTGAAATATCTCTGAAATACTTCAGTTCACAACTACACATGGTGATGTTCCTGGGACAGAAGATAAAATTGGATGCTGCTTTACATTTCAAGACAATAAATAGTGAACTCAATATCCTAGGGACTTTGTAGGCAGACTTCTGTTTATGGTTCCCAATATTAGCTATTGCAGGTGTTCAATCTCCTCATAAATGCAGGAGCCAGACAAAGCCTCCTCTTTCCTTTGGTTTCTGACCTGTTTCTACCCCTTGTATTGACAGTATCAACTAGTAATGTGGAAAGGAACAAAAAAGAACAAACATGGTGTGATTCTTGGGGTGTCCTGCACAGGGTTAGGAGCTGGACTTGATACTTCCTGTGGGTCCCTTCCAGCTCAGAATATTCTATGATTCTATAAACCCAAGGGCTGGCTGGTTCCTGAATTCTTTAGAAGCAGCCACTAGTACTGCACCAGTTTGCAGTATCTTCTGTTCTCTCCCTGGGCAGCTCCCAAGAGCATTCCCTGTATCTGAAGTGCCTCAGCATTTAAAGAAATGCCCAGTTCAATTTTCCACAAGTAGGCAGATGTTATAAAGAATTGCAGACAAATATGCTAGTTCTTACCTCCCACAGGTCTAGACTTAGCACAGCACAAGCTCATTTCAATCTCTGAGAGATGAGACACTCCTCAGAAATTATTTTGGAGCTCAGCTCTCCTTCTCACTTTGCCCATCAAGACATTTTCCACTTTCTCCTGAAAAAAATCTTCAGTCTTTCTGTCTCCATTCTCTACAGACCTGGTAGCTTCCTGCTTCATTTGTTCCCAGTTAACAGAAAACTGCTAGTGGCTAATAATTTTCCACATAAAAGAGGCCAGTTTCCTTAACTCTTTCTTCAATTTAGTGACTTCACTCCTTGGGGAGGGAGACTGAGCCAAGTATATCTGCCAGGAAATGTTTTTTCCACCTTCTTTCTAAAGAAAGTATACATACACACACACACATGTGTATGAATAACATTAAATATACACAAAACTAATAGAAACAATAACAATAATATTAAATATATACCAACTCAATATGGAACCCAACCCCCTGATGGCAATGATGTCACTGTCACCACTGATGCTGTGACAGGCACTGGGGAAGACCCAAGCTGGAGTCAGGTGGGAATGGGATTCAGGAGGTGGATTCTGGAACTGGATTCAGGAACTCATGGATAGGGATCAAAGACAGAACAGACAAAGTTCTCCTCAGACATTGGCCAGTGAAGAAGAGCTTGACCCTTGTGATCCCTCAGCTTTATACTGAATATGACACCCATGGGATGGAATCCCATCTTGGTCAGTTTAGGGTAAGCTTGAACTGTCTGCTCCTCCCCACAGGTGCCTCCTCTTACTTTCTGCACCCCAATGTGGGACACAAGATTTAACAGTGCCCTTGGTCTGCATACCAACCCTTGGTACTACCTCTAAACAAAGCAGACACTGGCTGGGAGAACATGCTGTTACCTTCAGAAAGTGCATCCCTGAGAAGAGAGTGAGCTGAGAAGTCAAATCCCTGAGCAGAATTAGTTCTGTTCTAACTCAGACCAGGACATTCCAATTCTCTCCCTTATCCCACTGGGGGAGAGTGAGCAAGTGGCTGTTTGGTGTTTAGCCACCTGCCAAATTAAAACCCAACAGTCTTTTCTGGTATCCAACATGGGACTTGAAGTGTTGAAATAACAACAGATCTGACCAGAACACATTAAAACAAACTTGTTCCAAGCATTCATTATATCAGTTGAAGAGTTGCTAGTTACAGTGTTGATTTATTTGCTTTGACTTGTTGTCCTTGTTCTCAGAGCTGTGCCATGCAACACTTTACTTGCTGTATTTGTTCCCTGCTGTGCTGTTTTATCACCTCTGGGAGCTGGATTAAGGTTATCATTTTGCTGTACTGTGTTACCCTGGCTTATGATATGATAAAATTACCAGTCATGAGACTAAGCTTGTATTTGTACTCAGCATTGCTGTCATCTCCCTACTTTGAGAGCCATCCCTTGGAAACTATTAAGAATTACACACTTTACCTTCTTGGAGAAGAAGGTGTTTGGTACCTGAGGGAATTAGCTATGCTAGGAGGTGATTTGTGATGAGCTGAGTGAACAGTTATCTGAAGATCCAGATGAAGTCCAGTGTACATGACCCATGTGGTGGAAGTTTGTGGAGCACACCACTGTCCTCTGCCATCTCATGGGCAGTAATGACCTGGAAAGATGGAGAGGGACACATGGTGGATGAGTTGGCTGATGAACTCCAGCCTAATGAAGAAAGAACACACCTGATATAGAGCTGCATGTCTGCAAAGAGAGAAAAGTTCAGAACCAAGACCTCTTCAACACTTTTTTCATCTAGTTTTTACTTTTATTTGAGGAGTAATATTCTCATGCACATGAAATCTACAGTGTGACAGTACAATTCTGTGAAGAGAAAGAAGAGATTTCATTTAATTGTCCTAATAATAAAACCAGTGATTTAAAGGCTTGAATTCCTCATCTCAGTTCCTCCAGAGACCTTAGAGAAATGTATTTGTGAAGGAAAATAGATGTATTGGAGAAGTAATAGTATCCCATGAACAACCAATAAAACAAAAAGTAATTATTGATCAAATTCTTTTTCTTGCCAGCATTAATTTGAGAGGATCTGTGAGTTTGATTTTGACATATACATTATATAGGATTTATACACATTATATAGGAAAAAAATCATGTTGTTCAGAAACACAGCAAATGAGGATCTGAAGCAGAACATCCCCTACATCAACTCCCTCAACTGGCTTGTACCACATGTCTACAGGGCTAAAAAAACCTCACCATTATAATATTGATTGCACTTTGTTATTCTGCTTTGGTGATTAAATACATCAACCACACCATCAAAGCATTAAGTCCTGATTAATCATTCTCAGAACCCCAGAAGTAATAAATAGAGCATTTATTTAAAGTCTAGGTAGAAAGAGCAGTTCAGGATTTATTCTTAGGTCACCTGGAAGTTGTCCTTTGACTTTCCCTGGGCTTCAATTTCTTTTGCTTCAATTTTCCCAGTTTCTATCAGTTCTTAAAACTGACAGCAAATAAACTACCTTGGGCCAGAATCTGCACTTTGGGAACTGCAGATGTATTTAAGGCTGAGGTACTGTGCCAGTGGTGCCAGGTGCCCACCCAGCTACTCACTCCTGCTCCTTAGTGGGTCAGTCAGTGGGCTGGAGCAAACCTCTCCATGGCTAGATAAAACTGCCAACTGATGCAACTGCTCTAGTCCTCATGGGGTTTTAAATCTTTGGGAAGAGTTCATCTCTCCTCAAATCTTCTCCCTCTATGGGCATCAGTCACAGAGATTTGCTAGAAAGAATTCTGGTCTTCTTTAGAGCCCCTTGCTGTTCCTTTCTTCTCCTCACCTTTAACCTGTCAGTCCCAGCTCCTGTTTGTTTATTTACTCCTAGGTCATGCAGATTTTTGTCAAAGGGGCAACCTCTCCCTCCCTAAGGAAATTTATTTTGATAGAGAGCTGGGCAACACTAAAAAATCTATAATTAATACAATTTGTCTTGAAGCTTTTCTTTTAAAAACTTGAAATGTCTGGGACTGGGAACAAAAAGCAGAAGAGAACATTTGGTTGTCATCTGAAATGACAATAATGAACAATGTCAGTCAAACAGCAAAGTAGATGATGCAAGAAAAATTCAGACAGACATTTGCAAAAAGGTCTGAGTTGGCTTTTTCTGTCCTCCAAGACACTGATATAACCAAGCTCTAAGCTATTAAAAGAGATTATCACAGGGCAGTGCTTAAACTGGGAAACCCAGAATCCCAGTAGGATTTATAAACTCCAATCCATTGTTTCTTTAATGTGAATACAGACACAGTATCTGAGTGACATCCATCACAGGAAAGGAGTCTTGTAAAGATCCTGTAACACAGAGAGGGGGGGAAAAAAAAATCATATTTGTGTAGAAATTGTATAGAAAAAAAAATGTTGTGTTAGGAAACTTTTTGTTGGTCTCAGTGTCTTTAAATCTCACTTGATAACTTCCCTTGTTAACTTGTCTTTTGCAAAAGAATTAGTGAATTAAAAAAAGAAATCAGAAATGTTATTCCTTGTCAGTGCAAGATGAAACTACCACAAGGAGGAAGAAATGTTTGTCTCTATCTAGGGCAGGTACAGAGCAAACTACACTTCTGCCTCTCAGCAAAGTTTTTTTGCCTGGGGGGATAGTCTTTGTTTTGGATTAAAAAAGCACAATCCAAGCTGAAAAAAAGACAAAATAAGCTAGGAGGAAATTTCAAGCAGATTCTCCAGGTGAGTGAGATGGTCACAAATCCACAGCCACTAAGGACTTCTTGGTTGTCATTATTTCACACAGCCTAGCATTTTCACAATGATCACTTGATGATCATCACAATGATGCACCACTTTGCCTGGCAGAGTTCAGCTTTTCTTCTGCTTGTTCTTTTGCTATGTATTCAAAAAAAAACCAACACCTCAACAACCAAACAAACAAGTCCTGTAAGTTATTCTAGGTTTGCTATTTGAGAGGTGATAACTTCACATGAATTGAATTTTGTTGTGTTCAAGCTCTCCAAGCCTGGTTTTGCACCATGCATAGCACAAACCAGCTGTGCCTCTGCAGTTTATCCAGAGGAAAGGACTAGTGCACAGACAAAGAGAGATTATTTTCTGTCTGTGCAAGCAGAAGGATATGTTGAAAAGTTTGGTGTTGTCCTCTAACTAAAGAATCCCAACAAGGAATTTGTGGTCTTCCAAGTAAAGAATCACCATATGGAAGGTGTGGTCCATGAGGTAAAGCATCAAAGAAAAGAAACACAAGATAACAGAGGTTTGGGCTAAATTCCAATCACCTCCTGACCTGGGGAGTGGGAAAGGGGGAAGTGGCACAGCCTGGAGGTAACCTAAAGTAACCTAAGACTAATTAGCATGGTAAAAATCACACTCCTAGGTGAAGACCTAACATGCAAATGTCAGACCACCTCTGTATAATGAACTAGACACTAATTGGAGCATGTGTAGAAGGGCATTATTTAAATGGCCAGAAGGTGACCACTGAGCAAGGATTGTGCAGCTTTTCTTTGTTGTAGGCTGTAGAAAACCCTGCAGCTCCCCTGAAGGTGTGTGCTAGCTTTGTGAATTATCAGCTAGCATCCTTTGCTGCTTAGAATTAGAGTAAACCAAATATCTCAACTCTGTTGACTCTTTCTTCCACACCAGCTAAAGAACCCAGATTTGGGACAACACCTGCATCAGGCAAGAAACTGTTTCTAGTGGAAAATAAAGAGAAAATGACACCATTAGAAGTTGAAATGAGATCCTGGATATTGTGTCTTCCTCCTCATAGTACAAGCTGATGTCATAAACTCTCTGTTGCTTGTGAATGTGTATTGCTTCTGTGCTGAGCCAAGTCTTGTGCTGCACAGGCAGTCTAAATAGATCCTGGGGTTACAAATGCTCCTTGTGACATATTTTATTCTGAAAACCTTTGATAACATCACCATAGAAATGTCTGTATAGCTGCATTTTTTACCTGGGAGAAGAAAATGATGTGTCAGATTCTTGAAAATATGTACAAGGGCTATAGGAGACCAAGTTATTCAGTGCCTATAGTTCTGACAGGTGTTTTTAAAGGTGTAGTTTAGGTAGCATCCAGTTCTGATATGATTTTAGGAGTTTAAATACACCTCTGTGGCATGAGGAAGCCTCAGTAGACAGTCCAAAGTGATGAACTTCCCTAGGCAGCAAGGTTTGTAGAGACTTTTGCTGCAATTCCAAACTCCTACTGCAGTTGTACCTGTATTGGTGGAGGTATTTCCTGTATAGTAGGTGGGAGAAACAGAAATAATTAATTTCTCTGCCTTTTAGCCCTTAAATCAATCATATTCAGAGTCTGAAAAAGTGGAGCTTGTCAGATCCTGAGCAGGTTTCATTTCAAGTAAATGAAGAGGAAATCAATCATTTTGAGCATCTGATAACACACTATTTGATAATTCTGCATTTACATGGAATCATAACACAAGTATGAAGAATATCCCTGTGAACAGCAGATGGTTTTGCCATGAGAGATGTCATTAAAATAAATGATAGGAGCACTTCTGCAAATAAAGAGACATTAATTAGGTCTTTATTACAAAAGGGGTCTGTAGAAAAACATATTACATGTCTGATATGCTCAAAAGAATGTGTTAAGTTTCCCCTCTAATTATGATGGCATTAAACACTAATCTTATTTTTTTAATTTATATTTTTTAGAGCATAGCTAACTTAGAAAAATAATCTCCTGAATGTAGATCATTTCTTCATTAGCCTCTGGAGAAAATTATGCTCTCCCTGTGGATAAGTAATCTATATTCCTTCCATTCTTCTCTAACTCGATTGGGTTTGCAAATACAATTGCATTAATAAGACTCCCACTTTCTCAGAGTCTTAGACAAGTTTAAATATAGCATTTTAGTTAGTGCCTTTATGATGAATCTATTTATTGCTACAGGCATTCCAAGAGCAATTTTTTTTTTTTTTTCAGAGCTATCTCCATATAGTTATTTAGGAAATATATGTCCTGGGAGAGTTTAATGCATAATGACTGCCATTCTCTTTTCAAATGAAGGAGATACCTGTGCCAAGCAAGTTAGAACTGCATTAGCCATTTCTGTAAGCAAGGTTTTCCTGTGCTTCCACAATAATAATTGCATGTGTAACTCAGAGGTGTCATTACCCTTACAGTGCATGTGCAACTGCATCAGTCCTCATAATAACAGGTGGAATAAAATTGCCCTGGGCTACCTTGCTGCATCAGACTAAGCATGGATCATTGCATTGCTGCCTCTTCCACTTGTAGATCATGTTCTCTGGAGGCTTTTGTCCCAAAGGGTCATGTGTTATATCAAATGATTGTCAACAACAGTAAAATATCCTGGGCAATGGGAGTGAAGGTGTAAAAGGAGTTTCTTGAGGTAGCAATGGTGTCCCAGGGGATGTCTGATGTGACAAAAGCCTCTAGGAAGAACAAAAGCTAAGTGGGAAAAGATGGGGCCAGACTCTTTTCAGTGGTGCCCAGCAACAGGACAAGGGGGAGCAGGCACAAACTAGAACACAGACAGCTCCATCTGAACCTAAGGAAGAACTTCTTTCCTTTGAGGGTGCCAGAGCCCTGGCCCAGGCTGCCCAGAGAGGTTGTGGAGTCTCCATCTCTGGAGACATTCCAAAGCCACCTGGATGCAATCTTCTCCAACCTGCTGTAGGTGCCCCTGCTCTGCCAGGGGGGTTGGACTAGCTGTCCCCAGAGGTCCCTTCCAACCTCTAACCTTCTGTGATTCTGTGAAAGGTTTACAACCATGTTTTTCAGTTGTGAGCTTGTGTCTGCTGTTATTAAGGGATTCAATTTTCTTTTTCCTTTGTAGGGTGGAAAGGAGCCTTCAGGGTGACTAAAGCAGAGCAAGGGGAAACAGAAGATATAAAATTACATGTGACCAATTTAGGAAGCAGCTCCAATAGGGTCAACTTGCATTTCTTTCTGGGTGACATTTGTCAAAGGAAAGAAAATGAAGTCAAGGCAAACAGAGACCTTTATTGGCTGGTTTCTCCTACAGTAACTACCTTTATACCAGTTCACAGGCTGAGCTTATAAGCAAAGACATTTAAACTCTTTGCATTTTAGGGCAAAGCATTTCATCCTAAATCTGGGAAGGTTCTTGGTTTACCCAAGTTCTTCTTTAACCTTGAATGAAAGAGGCATATTTTATAGGTTCAGCATAGGTAGGGGAGACCATATCATGTTCTACAACTGCCTGAAAGGAGGTTGTAGCAAGGTGGGAGTCAGTCTCATCTCCCAAGTAACAAGTGATAGGACAAGAGGAAATGGCTTCAAGTTGTGGCAGGGGATTTTTAGGGTGGATATTAGGAAAAACTTCTTCACAGCAAAGCTTGTAAAACACTGGAAAGGGCTGATCAGAGAAGTGATGGAGTTATCATCCCTGGAAGGAATTAAAAGGAATATGTAGGAAAATATGTCTAACAGACTAGGTAAGGAGCCAGGAACACATCCCTTCTTCCCTAGAATCCTGATCAAATGGTAAAAATGGGGAATATGCACTTTCTTTGTAGCTACTACAAAATGGGTGTGCAGCTGCTTATAATCATTTTGAGGAATTCAGTGCCAAAATGAAGCAGCAACTCTTGCTGGATGTTGTGTAGTCAGTATTTTCACTAGGACTGCAGAAGATGGAATAGGAAAAGCACTTCAGGAATTAGAAAAGAAGAGGTAATTAAAAGATTTTAAAGGATAGGATTAAAATTCAAAATGATCTTGGGAAATTGCTATGTAGGGCTGAGCTTGGCAGAGCTCTGGAGGCAAAATGAAAAGCCATTCTTCTGTTGGAAATGCAATCCAACAGAGGACTTTGGCATTGAAGAAAACTGGGAAAGCAGTGAAAGAGGAGGGAAAGAGCTGGCATCTGATGGAGCACGAGGTACTAGTGTCACCCATTTGTGAGAAAATAGAAAATATTGGGTGTCTTAGTCAAACATGAGACATGGAACACAACAAAGACAGAACTGGCAGTGTGAAGATGACTGGATGTGTGGCCTCTTACCAAAGGTGGATTATGGAAGTGAAGATTTTCCCAATGTGTCCCTTGTATTTCCACCAGTGTCAGAAGGATGGAGGAGTTCATGGCTTTTAGGACATCAAAATGTCTCTTTTCCCTTCTGAAAATTCTGCCCCCAGCTCATGCCAAATCTTTTTCCAATCTTTTCTTTCCCTTTTTATAGTTTTTCCCATGATTTGAGGAACAGAAAGCTGAAAGAATCTTTCAGAAGATGTGAATATTCTACTTTAGGGTTTGAACTTCACCACTGACATGGCCCCAAATACTCTGATAAGGCTTCTGACCAATTTATTATGCTCTCTTAAATCAATCTAATCCAGTTAAGTTTTAATCCAGTATTTAAGCAATAAAAGTAGAGATCAGGTGGCAAATATGAGCATACCCATGTTCTTGATCCCAGGATCAAGCAGCTATGACAATCCACCAGCAGCAGAAGGGCTGCTCTGTGGCCTCTTGCAAGGGCTGATTCCACACCAATCTATGAATCTGGGTGGACTACACTCCATGGGTGTTGAGAGACATCATGGTAGCAAGGTCATAGTTTATACTCTTGGAAAAGTCCTGGTGGAGAGGGGACATCCCTCACAACTGGAAGAAGGCAAAATTAATACCCATCTACAGGAAGGACCCAAAAGAGGACTCAGGAAAGTAGAGATCCATTAGTCTTACTTGAATTCCTGGGGAAGTAATGGTCCAAGTCCTCCCAGAAACTATTACAAATCAAATGAAGCTGGTGGTGGGGAAAAAGCAACACAGATTTACCAAGGGCAAATCAGGCCAGACTAACTTGATCACCTTCTACAACAACAGAACTTCATCTGTTGCCATGGGGAGAGCAGTGGTGATGTCTACCTGGATTTCAGGAAAGTCTTTCCCACAGCTTTCCCCTGGTCAATGTGACAAAATACAGACTGGATGGGTGACTTGAGAGATGGGTAGGAAACTGGTGAACAGACCACACTCAGAGAGGGGTGATCAACAGTTTTTACTTAGGCTGGAAGATATTTGAAGGGCTGGAGAACCTCTTTATGAAGAAAGACAGAAGGAGTTAGGTCTCTTCCTCTGGAGAAGTCAAGTCTCAGGGGGGATCTCATCACAATATTCCAGTACTTAAAGGGTGGCTCCAAAGAAAACAGAGGATCTCTATTCCCAAGGACTCACATGGAGAAGAGGCAATGAGTACAAATTGTACCAGGAGAGATTTCATCTTGATATAAGGAAGAAATGTTTTATAGTGAGGACAATCAATCAATGAAAGAACCTTCCCTGGGATGTCATAAAGTCCCTGCCACTGGAGGTGTTCAAGCTGCAATTGGACAAGGTGCTAGGTGATCTCATCTAGACACCTTTTCCCAGTGAAAACTTGCACCAGATGGTCTTTGGAGGTCCCTTCCAACCTAGGCTGGTTTCTGAGTCTATGAATTAATATCTGTCCTGCTCTATTTTTGCTCTCACCCACTCTATATCCAGAGTGAGATCTGGGAGCAGGCTGGCCCATATGCTTTTGTGAGATCTTTTTTTCTCTCCTCACTGTGCCTGTTTCTATATATTTCTGGTAGAGGAGGCAAGTTGTGTGTGTATGTGTCACATACAAATTAAATTTGCTGTGACCCTTTATACATCAAGCTCTCTGTCTCACAACTTGAGTTCCCATCCTGCTGTTGTCAGCTCTTCTCCTAAAATCCATAGCAACAGTCTTGTCTTCTCAAGCAAATGTTGCACAAGTTCTGAGGCCTGGAAGGGTTATTAAAACATCTTTGGCTTTCTGAAGAAGACAGGCTGAAGAATTTTGTCCTATTTCTCCTGTGATGAATCCAAACCACATAGTTGTGAAACATGCTTTCCAGAAGAGACACCTGCAAAGGTTAGGAGAAAAAAACATTCACCAGAACCATTAGTAGTTTTAGTCTATGCTGATTTTTTCCCCCCATATATTTAAGAATTCATGTCTTGTTTCTAATTTGAATTTATATGTTTTTTTTGCTTCTGGGCTCTGCTTCTTGTTATGTCTTTCTCCACTAAATTAAAGATCCCTTTACTACCTGCTATTTCTCCCAGTGGAGATATTTAGACTCTAATAGAGTCACCTCTTGATTGTCCTTTTTTTTTTAAGATGAACAGCTTGAGTTCTTTATGTCTGATTAAATAAGCACACAAATACCTGACAACTGAAAATAGAAATAATAATAATATTAAAAAAACCAACCCCTCCTCTGTCTTCCTCAAATATCCAGCAAAAAAAAAATGATGTGGTTACCCAAAAGGGAGCAGTTCCAAGAAAATATAATACTCTAGACAACAGTAAGTAGTTAGGCTCCAAATACAGAAGATATCCCAATATGGATGTTTCTTTCCAAGATAGCTGAGAGGAGAGAGATGAAATAATGATGAAAATTTTGGATTGAGATTTCTTGTAACTAAAGAGAGGTTGAACAGTGTCTATTTAGAGAAAGGGAGGTAGTCATTGCTGGAAGAGTTGGTCTAGAAAGGCCCAAGAATGGCTTAGAGTCAAGTAGTCACCATAAAGAGAACAAAATCATGCTGTGACAAAACTAGGGAGACTTCACCAATGAGGACTTGGTTGTAACAGTAAAAGCAATATCTGAACTAAACAATCATTCTGGGATTAGAAGTAATTGTCAACAAAGGCTGTGGAATTGTCATCAGAGGAGTTATTCCAGCCTTATTATGAGCTTTCAAGATAGCACAGTGTGTTAGAAAACTACAGGGAATGATTGGAAAACACCAAAAGTCTCTTTTGAAGCCAGAAATGTGTGCTTAGCTATTTTAGGCCACATCAAGTTAGCTTCCTCCCTTTGGTTATAAATAGGGATGATGGGGGAACATCTCCTGAGTGTCAGTAAGTCAATGCCTCCAGTGAGCTGACAGAAGTTTTTGATTGCTATTATTTATTCATTTTTATTTGTAAATGAATCCCCAGCAAATCAGCATCAAACTTGGACAATTAGAGTGGGGGCAAACTGCAGTTCCATCTTCCCAATGTAGGCTGAGCATCTGGGATTGAAGCAGAAGACATAGCTGACAGTGTCCCAGCAGTGCCAGATCAGCAAGAGTCCTACCAGCAGGCATTGCAGGGTAAGATGCTGCAAGGGGAGCTGGAGAAGGTCTGGTGAGGGCTGTCTTTGATCTTACAGATTCTGGCATGGGAGAAGCAGTAAACCTCAGCAAAGACACCGGCTACACAATGTGCCATGAGTCCTCAGATGTGTTCTGCTGAGGTGAGTGAGGTCTGACAAGGGGAGGAGAGGATGTCTACAGTAACCCATGAAGTGGTAGGCATGGAGGTGGGGTCTGGACTGCTGCCTGGAGCCAGCTTGGGGGCTAAAACTGCAAATGGGGTCTAACATCTAAGTCTATCAGGGTATTTGAAGAGGGAAATCCAGGGGATATTTCTCATCTGATTTTTTGGGGGTTTGGGATTTTTGGTCAGTTTTTTTTTGTTTGGTTGGTTTGGTTTGGTTTTTAGTTGGTTGGTTTTTTGCTTGTGTGTTTTGGGTTTTGTTCTAACAGAAGGTGCAAAATATCATGTGCTGCCAAACAAGTTACTGCTTTGAATATTATGACACAGATATCTCAGCCAATTCAGAGAAGAATGTATGGGACATCCAAGGAGGGAGTGATTCCCAGAGGGAAGGTGCTCAGCATTTGCCAAAAATGAAGCTCTTTGGGACACACTTGGACTCTGTCTTACAGAGATGAAATGCTTCTTAGAAGAAACACACAGAAATAAACCAAAGCAACATAAACAAATACCTCATGTTGACAAGAGAATAGAGAAGAAGGAAGGTACAGAGATGACTTAAAAAACCATCTTCTTGCATAACTAACAAGTAAATCCTTTCCAACACCATGTATCATTTTCAAAGACATGAAGGCAAGATGAAAAGATAAAGACCTCTATAGCTATTTATTTTATGTCTATATATGTATATCACAGAATCACAAAGGTTGGAAGAGACCTCTAAGATCATCAAGTCCAACCATACTTACCCCCATGCCACTGAACCATATTGTGAGTGCATTGGGGTTGTGAAATAAGAATCTGACAAAAACCTAAACTCCCTGCAACAAATGAAACACTTTTTGAGGGTTTTTTTGCTTGTTATTTTTGAGGTAATTAATGAGTCTCAGTTGTCTGCAGCAGTAGCTATAGCAATTAGTTTAGCTTTAGCACAAGTCTCTAATTTCATACATCAATAAATGTTAGATCAGGGCAGCATCACTATCAAGCATAGACATTGTTTACAGCATATTCATCTTCATAAGCACTTGACTATAAACAGAATATCTTTCCATGGAGGGTTGCTTAGAACCATCCATCAGTATGCTTTAGAAATGCTGGGAAATCCTAAAGGGAGAAAAAGCCATAGATCTTCTACCAAATTGAAACACAAAATGTCAGTGCTAGACATTCATTTTCTTCTGCTCCTTAAGTAGCTAGATGAAATAGAAACCCAATGGTGATAGGTCTTGCACAAGCAGAGTGAGAAATGCTTTTGTCCTGAAGAAGCTGCTCTTTGGAGAGACAAGGGTACAAAGTGGGGTTAAAGGGGGGAGATGTGTGGAGTCTGGGGAGGGAATGGGAGAAACAAGAATTTCACAGGAACATATTGGTGAAGATAGGAGTGAAAATCAGGTGTTAACCTACAAACCATCAAGGGACAGGATAATTTGGTCTCCAATCTCACAGAAGAGCTGTGAGAGAAGAAGACATCTGAGGTAAGTGTCACTCTGACTTCCTCATGAAAGAACTTGTGCTCTCTATGTCCTGCACTGTGGCAAGATACTGACTCTACCAGTCTTCCCTGTGAAGGAGTGGTGAGGACAAATCTACCTCAGCATGGGAGAAACTCATATTGAAGGTAATGAAACACACAGTTTCCTCTTTCTCTTCCCAAAATAAGGAGAAAACCTCTTAAGCTGACATTAGTGGTAATGTATTATGGCAGGTGAACTAGGCAAAGAGTTAATTAAAATCTGAGAGTTAATTAATGAGATCCACTGCACATGAAGGATCATTACTCAGTCTGAAAAGAGTAATTAGAGAGCAATTTCTGGTGTCTTTTATTCTCCTGGGTGTTTTGCTGACATGCCACATAAGTCATTCAATGTTAAGCAAATAATCCACTGATCTCTGTATTTACTGTGAATATTACATAGCTGTGGCAAGTTAAGTTGTAGAAGGGAGATTCCTCTTTCTAATACATTTCCTCCCAACCCCCTACTCATCTGTCTTTGGCTCCTTATGTCCCTTAATTAAGTCATTTGTGATAATAATAATTTCTAGCCCCATCTTAACTGCTTTCATCTAGCAAACTAAGGGTTTTATTCAAATCATCTCAGATGTTAGAGCATGAGGCTCAAGAAATCTGTCTTATTGAGCTGCTGGCACTATTGTGTTGTGTGGCCATGAGCAAAATTGGTTCACATCAATTCCAAAGCAGCTGTCAATTGAGACTATATACTTTTGCCCCAAGATCTGTCCAATGGTTGGGGTGTCAGTCAGGAGCCACAATCACCACTTATGAGGCTAACTCTGAGCAAATGGTTACTAGGCAGTGAATAATATGTCTTGCTATTTTAGAAGAAGCAGGTCCTTGGAAAGTTCCAGCTTTGGATCAGCATGGATTGTAAATGTTACTGCTGACAACTGCATGGTGGATTGATATTTCTCTCCCTGGTTGCACTACTTCACCCCAGATTTTGTCAGGAAAACCTTTGAGAAAGCAGTTTGTGTTTGCCTTTACACACTGGCATAGCAAATGCCCAGGTGGGGACCTGTGTCTTGCTTGCAGAATTGCAGAATCACAGAATCACAAAGGTTAGAAGAGACCTCTAAGATCATCAAGTCCAACCATACCTGATCACTAACACATACCCCTAAATACCACACCTAAATGTTTCTTAAACAACATTCATTAGGTTTTGCAAATTCATTAGGTTTTGTCTGATTGTTAGTTATGCTCCCCTGGTTAAAAAATGCCCTGGAAGGACATTGTTTGCTTCATTTTAAGGTTGAGATTTCATGTCTTGTCATCATCATCTGAGTGCATTGTTCCCCTTTCCCTTTATGGGACTCTCTTCATCAGCCTGCATTTCATAAACAGAGTTTTTTTACATGTCTCCACCACCTCTTTACCCCATGCAGACTCTACACCTTCCCTCTTCTCAACCTTGCTGTCTCCTTCACCTCCAGCCTTTTCAAGCTGTTACCTTTCTAAATCTGGACTGCACCTCCAAATTTGCCAGATGTTTTCCATCCAGCAGTACTCCAGGTCAGGGGCTGTTGACTGCAGGGCTCTGAAGTTGCTCATTTCACATTTAGCTTCAGTAGCTAATCTCAGGGCTTCTGCTATGAATGAGATAGATGTTTCCTGCATGTCTTCTTTCTTGATCTAAAGATCTCTTCAGAAAGAAAGTTAAGAATCAGGAGGCTATAGAAATGTGTCTTGCTGGTCTTGGCCACATGAAGAGGTTTGGCTTGTAGAACCATCTTTGCAGAATGCAGCATCATTTTTTCCTCATTCAAGAAGAAATAAACTGAAGACTACTCAGATTTTGCTTGAATGAAGACAGAAACCATCAAGTACTGCTGGACAATGTCCCAAAACAGTTCCATACAGCCCTGTCTCAATCTCTAAGCTCTAGCCTGCACTTTATATACCTATAAGTCCTCTACTAGCTCCTTGGCACTAAGGAAGGTTGAGAAAAGTGATTCTTCCACAAGCAATGAGAGTCCTAAACTTTTTACCACAGAAATATTGGCTTAATTTATTACTAGTACAAATGGGAGACAGAAGTGAAGTCCCCCAGCCTCTGAAACATTCCCTGATGGCAACCAGCTGACAGAAGAGAAGAGGCAACTAATTGGCTCTGAGGATGCGGCTGCCAGTCAGGATATAAAGACATCATCACATTTCCTCTTGCCTCATATTTTCCTGTGTCTAACTCTAAGCATCTCTGTGCTTGCATGGTGGCAATTGCATGCTTGGGCAAATCTATGTGAAGAAGCCTTCAGTCATCCTCAGAGAACCTCCTTGTCTTTGGGACTTTGCTCGAAGCCAAGCATGTTATTCCTCCTGCAATCTCTGCCCAGATCTGCTCTGTCTTTTCATTTCACAAGCAAGTGGAAGGTACATGAAGATACAGGAAGAGTCATGATCAGTCTGAATGAAGTTCTAGGAACCTTGATGGTCACCCAAAAAAAAATACTTCAGGAAAAATGGTGGAAGAGGGAAAGCACAGAATGGTGCTGGCCTCACACTATTCTTCTTCCAGGATCCAACCACCTACCTTAAGGACTCTCTGATCTTCAGTACATCTAAGTTAAACAAAAACAACAAAGTTCAGAAATGACATAAGCTTTCTGTCCTGGTTTTGTCATAGAAATGATTGTTGGCAATTAAAAAGGGGCCTCTGCTTTCTGCAAACTCTCCTTTTTTGTTTTTCCCTTTTAACCTTTCCACCCCTCAGCATGACAATCTGTGATTGATCCAAAGCACCTTGTATACCCCCAGCTGTTCACAACCCATCTGTTAGGAAAACTCCTGATGCTTTATTTGCAATGTAATCTCTTTGCCTTCCAAATATACCTGCTTCTCTTTTACTTCCTTCCCTTCTCCTGTCTTCATTCTGTTTTCTATTTTTTTAACTCATAGATGCCTCAACACATGAATTAATTACAATCTCCTCATCTCTCACATCTTTACTTATCAAATGGAGGCACAGCTCTTCCCAAGTGCAATGGTTTGTAAACAGTGCCAATTAGACTTCTGTTCTGCTCCAAGCTTGGGACAGAGAGGAGAGAGAGAGAGAGAGAAAGAAAGGGGAGATGTGCTGCCTTACAGATGGGACTTAGTATATTATGCACACCAAGACTCTCTAAAAGCCTTATCAAACAAACTCAGCAAGGGGAAAGAGAGCTAATTACCAGGCAGTGCCACTAAATCAAAAGGAGCAGCCAAATGTATTTTAAAGGCAGGTAATTAAGTCATGGTCTAGTAACAAGGGATCCCTGCCTACATGTTTAAGGCTTTTTGAACCTGAGTTTAAAGGCAAAAAGAAGTGTCCTATGTAAGTTATCTTTATTATTTCATAGATATTTTTGTTCTGCCCTTTCATCCTGGATCATAAGTCCTGCTTGTGGGGGACTGAGACATCAGGAGAAGACAGAGGCCAGGAAAAAGGAAGATAAGTCTAGAGAACAGAAACTGAACAGTGCTTGTAGGGTATGGATTCCTTCTCTTCCATCTCCCAAAGCTATCAGTTTCCTTTGGATATGCAAGAATACATCTGACCTACCTGTACACCACACAGCCCATCTGAACACATGAGTAGAGCTGTTGTGTTCATGGTTAACAGAACTTGTGCCCTAAATCTGATGTATCTTGGCAGCATTGATCACTTTTCTCTTGTATTTCTACTCTTGTCTCCAGAAGTGTATGCTGCTGCCATGCAAATCTAACAATGACCCATTCACTGGATATCCTGTAGGCCTGCAGCCTAGAGTGGTCATAACAAATAGATAGAAACATGTATCTCCACTCTTTTCTTTTAAATACCTTCTCTTTTTTTCCTTCTATTCTTTTTTGTTCCCCTCCCTGGGTTTCTGCACTTTCTGGGACACCAAGCTCTACCTCACCATATCTGACTTAACTCAGGATAACAAATATAGGTGAAGAACTGAAAACACATCTAAATTTTGCTTTTCCTCTTGTCTCTCTTCCTGGCTGCATATGTTCCTTTTAGTATCCCATGTTTGCAAGTCAGTCCATGCATGGTTATCCAGAAGAGCTCAGATATGTCTCACTGGATTTGGTCTCTGCAGAGCTGAGAGACAATCCTTTCAGCTGGCTGGAAACTACTTTGGGAAGATGTTGTATCTCCAGAGAAAAAGCTGTAAGCTTTTTCTATGCACTTGTAAAGACTAAGTACTAAAAATTAAGGACTTAGTCCTTATAAATGTCAAACTCCTAGTTGAAGCACTGGTCTGCTATCTGTAGAAAGCAGAAACTCAAGTGTTGAATTCAGATGCCAAGAGAGACAGAGAGTCTCCTGTGTGTTGTGAAGGTACTTTCATGCACCTTTCTGAGTTCAGGAGCAGGTAAAACTTCTGTGGTAGCTACCATAGGGGATGCCTTTACATTTCTTGGAGTTTTGGAAAGCTCCATTCAAAGTGAGATGACAGAATGACATACATTGATTTTGTAGGATAGATGATATGCAATAATAAGGCTCTTGCTGTAAGAAGTATGGAAGAAATCTAGGAAGATGGTTTTGGCCATCAAGCAGTTCTCCACAAAGAATGCTGCAGGGTCAAAGAATGCTAAGGACTGGAGAATACATTATTTATGTTATGGATTACTGATAGCCTTCCTTGTCATAGACAATAACCTAAATAAACTTCATCACTGTAGTCTTCCAAGCTCATAATCTTATTAGGCATCATTGACAGTCAATAACCAACAGTGACATGACTAGAATTGGCTAAAGAAGTGGCCACGTGGAAAATCTAAGCTGATAGAAAAATGACAGCTTAGACTGATAAGCAAGAGGCAAAAACCTGTCAAACATATCAAAGCCAAGCTCCACAGAGCCAAAATAACCTTTACCAGTGATCACTGCATGATAGCTGTGATGACCATGTCTCACTGACTCAGGAGTCATGTTACTTTAAATGCTGTCTGTGTCTTCCTTGCATTTGTCACTTTGACAATGATTTAAATTAGATTAAGCATGAATTAATATACAAGAAGTCCAGGAAATCATTAGGTACAAAGTGTTTCTGGGGCACAGGATTAATTTAAAGAGCAGCAGTGGATGTGCCAATATAATTAACAAAGTAATGCCCTAATGCCAGTTAGTACTTTCCTCAAGTGAGACTTTTATGCTACTACATTTCAGTGTGGAAAAACTAATTTACTGCATGTCTGCAACAAGCAATAATAAAGCTCATATCCGTTTACAAATAAATCTTCCAAGGAAATGAAATGCTTGGGAAATTACAGGTAATGCTCTTCCATTGTTGAGTGCATATTGAGGGCTATGATTTAGAGATTACCAAAAATAGCTCTTGAGTGTGGAGCAAGAGTTAAATAGCTACAACTCTAACAGAGGCATCCTCTCTGCAGCAAGGCTTGAGGGTGTGGGAGATTGTTAGAGAACATAGAATGGTCATTGCTCCATTGAGGTCATAGGTGGTGATCAGAGAATCACAGAAGCAAAGGTTGCAAATGACCTTTAAGATCATCAAGTCCAACTGTTAACCCAGCACTGTCAAGTCCACCTGTAAACCACATCCTTGAGCCCTACATCTATGTTTTTCTTAGTTCCTCCAGGGCTGGTGACTCCACCATTGCCCTGGGCAGCCTCTTCCAGGGCTTGATAAATCTCTCAGTGAAAAAACTTTTCCTAATGTCCAACTTAAACTTCCCCTGCTGCAACTTGAGGCTGTTTTCTCTTACTCTATACTCTCTTACTCTACACTTGCTACTTGGGGGAACTACACCTTGCTTCCACCTCTTTTCAGGGAGTTGTAGAGAGTGAGGAGGTCTCTCCTCAGCCTCTTTTTCTCCAGACTAAACAACTCCAGTTCCCTCAGCTGCTTCTCACAAGATTTGTGCTCTAAAATCTTCACTAGCTTTGTTGCCCTTCTCTGGACACACTCCAGCACCTCAATGACCTTCTTGTAGGGAAGGGCCCTGAACTGAACCCAGTGCTGAATACAGGGAGATGATCCCTGCCCTAGTCCTGCTGGCTACACTGTTTTGGATATGGTTGGATTGAAAATAATAACAAAGATAACAAATAGTCTTTGTGTAGCCCATATCCTGGGGTAAATTATAGCAGTAGCTCTATCACCCAATGACCCCTCCTCAGCCAAGAAAATGGGTTGGGAAAAGGATGCTTGTACCAGAATCCTGTATCAGATGTGTTTCCCATGACAGGAATCAGGAGATAATAATAATGCTGGAATTATGAAGCAAACCATGACTGGATAAATTCCTGGGAGTCTGTGTCTTTCTTGTAGGCAAACAGCCATTTCACTTGACAAAAATCCTCCCTTCAAGATCATCTAGTTCCAACCCCCCCTGCCTGGCAGGGACACCTCCCACTACAGCAGGTTGCCCACAGCCCCAGCCAGCCTGGTCTTCAAAGCTTCCAAGGATGAGGCTTCCACAGCCTCTCTGGGCAACCTGTTCCAGTGTCTCATCACCCTCATAATCTTTATTCTTTGGACAGCAGATTGTGATGTTAAGTAGAGAGACAGTTTCTTTATATTACATTCAGCAGCAACTAAAAAAACAAAATCCACCAAAAAAAAAAGACTCCTTGAGCAGGGCCCAGGATGTAACATTCTCCTCTGGAAGAGATGTGACCTTCTACAGAGCAAAGTCACACTTCTGTTTGGAGTTTTATTCCCTCTCTCACAGAAGCACATTTTTATTTCTTTGCTGCATAGTGAAGAAATGTCTGGTTTGGTTTTTTTTCAAGTGAGGATTAGCAAACTCTCTTGAATCAAACTCTTATCTCTCTCTGAGTGCTCCAACTTCTAGACTACTTTATAAGAAGCAGGTTTTTTCTCCCTGTATGGATTAAAAGGATGAGAACCACAAATGTACTTGTTAAGAGTCTGGGCTGGCCACTAGGCAAATGACAGATGCTCTCCATTAACTCCTCTGCCTTCCCAAAGGGAAGAGAAAGGGAATAAGGGAGAGAGACTTATGGATTGGGAAAGAAAACTAAAACAGCTTTAGGAAAATGATAACAACCAAGTGAAATACATACAAATATATAGAAGCCACCCTTAAACCCAGCCTTCCTGATGGCAATTACATCATTGTCACCACTGATGCTGTGACAGGCACTGGGGAAGACCCAAGGTGGAGTCAGGTGGGAATGGGATTCAGGAGGTGGATTCTAGAACTGGATTCAGGAACTCATAGATAGGGATCAAAGGCAGAATGGGCAGAGTCCTCCTCAGACACTGGCCAGTGAAGAAGAGCTTGACCCTTGTGATCCCTCAGCTTTATACTGAATATGACACCCATGGGAGGGAATCCCTTCTTGGTCAGTTCAGGGTCACCTGTCCTGTCCCCTCCTCCCTGCAAGTGCCACCTCTTCCTTCCTGCACCCCAGGGTGGGACAGCAGATTTAGAAGTGCCCTTGGTCTGCAGAGGAGCAAGGCTAAGGCAGAGCCTTTCTGCAGCCCAACCCTTGGTAGTAACTCTAGCTATCAAGTGTTGTCACTGTCTGTGAGAACATGCTATCCATTGCCCATGAATACAACAAATACAATATATTATTTTGCCTACCATATATATATATATATCTACTAGGTCATCCTGTAGAGTAGTCATTTGCTTACTTGATGGTATAGCCATAGGATATTGGAGCATGAGAACATTATTTAATCAGACTCCTGCTCATCAAGTTTCTGGTCTTACACAGACATAATTGGCTTGGGTAGCTGAACTTCTCAAGTTGGTAACACTTATTATTACCCAAAAAGTGAATGTAAGGGAGTCCTTGCAGTTATATAAATTATTTACAATCCTTAATTACTCCTATTACAACCATTATTTCTTGCTATAACATCACAGGTATACATAGCACACAGAAAAAATTAGATTTTTAGGCCATTTCTGAGATGTTGATGATGTAAAGCACTAGGCTACCTTCTAAAATGCTGTTCAGGTTTATTCTTTATTTTCTCACTATAGTGCAGCAAAACCTGGCACTGCCTTTGTCCTTAGGACAGTTGCCACAAAATAAGAGAATTAAGAGGGTTTAAGAACAGACTTTAGGATACAGATGGAATCAATAGTGTTCTGAAAATTCATCCAGTGGATAAATAAATTCTGCCTTTGACATCTGTGGTCTCACACAAGACTTCTGGGGGAATGTAGGGGTTCCTGCAAAAGGAGCTCAGGAAACATCTCTGCTCCTACCTGCTGCTTTGCAGATAGTTTATCCCATGGCATGAACCCCTTGGAGTCACTTTGCTCCTTGCAAACTCCACTTCTTCATTTGTCTTCAGTACTTCCTAAATCGATAGGAATGAGCTTAAGAAGTTGTCAGGGAAAGAAACAAGCAACTCTGTTGTTTCTGTACCAGTGCAAAGATAAAATGGTGATGTGCATGTTAAGAAACAGAACACCTAGGTAGATATATAGAGGGAATTAAATATATCAATTAAGAGAAACCCTGGTTGGAGAGAACAAGCACTGAGATTGGATGCTTGTTGGTTCTAGTTCATTCAAAAGTAAGTGTCACACTTCATTTGTCTTCTGGCTGGAGATTTTAAATCACTTTAGAAGGAATAACAAATTAACTTTGCCAGCATTGTAGGCAGAAAGTTAAGGGTTATTATCTGAACTATTTGCATGGAGAAAGACTTTAGACTCTTTCTTGGAACTCCTAGAATTGTACAAACAGCTTTGTGTGTATCCATGGAAATGACTATATATAGAATCATAGACTTGTTTAGGTTGGAAAAGACCCTGAAGATCTTTGAGTTCAATTGTTACCCTAGCAGTGCTGGGTCACCACTAAACCATGTTCCTCAGCACAAGATCTCTGCAGATTTTAAATCCCTCCAGGGCTGGTGACTCCACCACTGCCCTGGGCAGCCTCTTCCAGGGCTTGATAAATCTCTCAGTGAAGAAATCTTTCCTAATGTCCAACTTAAACCTCCCCTGCTGCAACTTGAGGCTGTTTCCTCTTACTCTATCACTTGTTATTTGGGGGAAGAGACCAACTCCTACTTTGCTTCCACCTCCTTTCAGGAAGTTGTGGAGAGTGAGGAGGTCTCCCCTCAGCCTTCTTTTCTTCAGACTAAACAACTCCAGTTCCCTCAGCTGCTCCTCACAACACTTGTGCTCTAGACCCTTCACTAGCTTTGTTGCCCTTCTCTGGACACACTCCAGCACCTCAATGACCTTCTTGTAGGGAAGGGCCCTGAACTGAACCCAGTGCTGAATACAGGGAGATGATCCCTGCCCTAGTCCTGCTGGCTACATTGTTTTGGATATGGTTGAATTGAAAATAATAACAAAGGTAACAAATTATCTTTGTGTAGCCCATATCCTAGGGTAAATTATAGCAGCAGTTCTATCTCCCAATGACCTCTCCCCAGCCAAAAGGAGAGGAGACCCATGGGTTGAAATGAAACTGGATTTAATGAAACACCAAAGCTAATATTAATACTAATGCAAATTTAAAGTTTACAAAGCTGTACTCAGGGCTGTGAATGTTTTTCCAACAAAGCACTGAAAACTTACTAAAACCATATTGATTTATGGCAGTGAAAACCTGTAGTTTAGTAAAATTCCAGTTTTCTGTCACAGTTCAGACATAAAATACTTAACTAGCTCTGTTGAGGACATAGGTCAGTCTTGGCAGAGGTATGGGTTGTGCATGACTTCACTGAGCAGCAATAAGACCTTGGGCTGTAGTTACACTTCAGAGGCCAGAGGTGACTTCTTCACACTTGTAGTCCTGTACTTTTAAATGCAGAATCACATTTTCACATGTTGAAGCAAAGATAATCTGGAAAAAAAAAGAATTCCTGCTTCTGCTTTCCAGCTCAGAGCAGCAGGGGAGAATTTTGCTCATTTTCAACATCCCTTTAGGTATTAAAAGTAAATAAGAAATATATAAGATGCCTTATGAGGCTAACCTGAACAAAGATTTTTGTATTTCAATAGTTATTATTAACCAAACAACACTGTGATTGGGGAGGATCCCATCTATGAATAATGAAAGGTCTTCTTTTGTATTCAGTTTCTAGATTTCATCTGATTAAATAGGGGTTGTTCATGAAATAATAATAATAACAAAAACCCTGACAGTGTAAATCAACCAGAACCAATCTTCTGCTTTCCCAGGCATTACTGTAAGAAAATTAATTCTCTGCACCTAGGAACAAGCCCTCTCTCTCAAAATAAATTGATAAACTGTGTTTCAGTTCCTGTGTAATTAGGAATAATGGTTCCCATTCTTTGGAGTGAGTGGCAGAAGTAGGACTGCTGAGTTACTGTTGTCTGTTGGTGAGGTACCTGCCTGGTATTATTGCTGCCTTGTACTTCTTCACCCTCTGAACTCTGCAAAAGTAAAGCAGTACCTTTTTATTTGGCCTTTTTTTAGACCTTCATCATCTTCTGCAATTCCCTTGGCTGTCACACAAAGGAGAATGCTGGCCACATCTTTCTTGGACACCAAGACATGGTTAGAGGGCATGATCCTGGAAGGAAGAGCCAAGTGTTGCTACCTGCTTCCCACTGTATGCCTTGCAACCACCATGCCAAGGTGCTTTGGACAGGTCCATTAAAACACCTGCTTACCTGGATCCTTGTTCCTGTGATCACTGGGCAGCAGAAAGAATATAGCAATATGCTGCCTGGCTGATCTGAAATGGACAAGTGAGAGCTACATTCAGTGTTGATGGTCTCAGAAATTTGTGTGGATTTCTGGCACTTATACTCATGAAGATTGAGGCAGACTCTTAGGGATGAAGTTCACCTGTATCTCCACCACAATGTTTGGAGTCCATAGGATGTGGGACATTGACCAGATGGAACTTGGCTGATTCTTCAGGTGAAGTTTCACAAGCCCTTGTGATGTGTGCTCACTTCATCCTCTTCATCTAAAAATTTAGAGAAAGTAATCAAATTTTGCCCAACATAATTCTCTCTTTAGAAGCCCAGGCAGCTTTCCCTCTCTCTGTCTGTTCTTCAGAAGGCTATGTGAACAATCAAAAGGAGAGGACTTTCACTCTTGTAAAGATGAAGGCTTAGCATCTGAGGAATATACAGTAACAAAATCTATGGGAAACCTATGAATCCTAAATAAGATTGAGATTGTAAATCTTTGCTAAACCACTCACTTAGCTAGTAAATTCTGGCATGAGCACAGGGAGTTTGGATTGTGTCTTTATATTTTAGTTTCCTTGTAATATGGTAAAGTACATTTATGGGACTCCTTAAATTCACAAAGGCCTTGTATGTAGTAACAGAATTGCTGTAAAACTTCAAGGCTTATTTCCTGCTACATTTTGCCACTCTATTTCAACCCATTCTGGTTTGTGAGTTCCTGAATATTTTCCACTAGAGTTCACATCCATTTAAGGATATTTTAAATATAGCTTGTTACATGGCAAAGATACAAACTGAAATGCAAAATGCCCTGCACTTTTTTTAATGTTAAGCTCAGTAATCATCTTTTGATGTGGACTCTTGGAAGACATCAGCCAAAGTCTGCAAAAAAAGATGCTTGCCAGCCAAATAAATGTTCATTGAAAACAACTGGATAGTCTTGGTTTTGTGCTTGGTTTGGTCTTGTTTTTTATACATGACTGAGGAAAAGAGTATCATGTTATTACAAACCCACTAAAGTCTGATTGTTTTTATGGTAGCATCAAAGAAAGGTTAAAAACAAAGACCTTTCAAAGTATGTGGACTGAGATAATGCTAGATCCCTGTGTTTTCTGAGACTCATCAAGCTACAGATTAGGCTGCAGAAGTCTTTGCCCCATGATACTCAGCATTGCTACAGCCTCACCCCAAGTACTGGGTGCAGTTTGGGGCTCCACAAGGTAAGAAGGCTATGAAACAAAGATGGTGAAAGGACTAGACTTCTGAGGACAGTTGAGGACACTAAGTTTGTTCATCTTAGAGAAGAGGAGCCTGAGGGAGTGAACTCATTGCTGTCTACAACTTCCTCATGAGGGACAGCAGAGAGGGAAGGGCTGATCTCTTCAGTGAGAGGACTTGAGGAAGTGGCTTAAAGCTGTGTCAGAGGAGGTTCAGATTGGACAGGTCTTCATTGAGAGTTTGGTCAAGTACTAGAACAAGCTCCACAGGAAAGTGATCAGGACATCACACTCATCATTGTTCAAGAAGTGCTTCAGCAATGCTTTTAGATGTATGGTTTATCTTTTAGGCTGCCCTGTGTGGTGTCATGAGTTGGACCCAACTATCCTTGCTAGTTCCTACCAATTCAGGATGACCTACAAAACATTATATTAATTAATTAAATTATTAATTAAGAGGTTGCATATATTTCTGTTGTGCAACTGCATTTCTAATATGTTCTTTGAAACTTTAGGCATTTTGTTGCTCAAGTTACCAGTTGGACTGAGCTCTTCTGCAAATCAGGGTATGAGTAGGCCTGCAGACTAATTTCTTACCAAAACCTTCCATTCACTGATGAAAATGCAGTAGGATCACAGCTGTAATTCTCCCCAATGCTGGCATCAAAATAAGCAAAGCCAGCAGCAGATTGGAGCTGAGAGATAACAGAGAAAAGCTTTTTAAATACATCTGTGCTGCAATTTGTCTCAGTTTCCATTTGAAGTGGAATTAGCCCTGTCTCTGACCTTAGCATCTCCATCTGGGGATTTAGATCACAGACAGATGAGATGGTTGCATAGAGCTAGGGCTCTAACAGCTTGAACAGAAAATCTGACAGGAATTAGACCTGTGTTTTGTACACAATATACCTCCAAACACATCAGCTGAGGCCAATAATCTACCAAGACTCTAATATTTGGGATGTGACTTGCACTTTCAGTCCAAGCAGCAGAGATGTTGAGTTGTGGGCAGAAAACAAACTCCTGAGATTTACTGTTTGGAGTTGAAGAAGTTTGCCAAGGGGATTTCTTAGGCTGTGATAAATAAAAGCCCATTAGGTTTCTGCTGGTGTCTCAGGGAGACTGACTGATGATGTAGAGCATAATGGAAAGTTGGCTAATCAATACTGTGCTATTTTTCAATTTAACTATATTAATTGTGCACACTGTTTTCATTGGTGTCTGAAAGAGAGATAAACAGGTGTGAACATTGATTCCTGCTAAATAACAACATTATGAAGGAACATAATTTAGGCATGTCTCTGTGCCTTGCTAGTGTTCTAGAAAGTTAACATGATGTAGAGGCCTCTTCTGTTCATTACCCATGAAAATGAAGGCTTGCTAGCCATGATGCCCATCATGCTCTGATAACATGGCAATATTTCCATGTATCCATGATGACTGAGTGATTGGGACAAGTAGCAGGGTGGAAAATGAGGCCATATCTCAGTGGGTAATCATCAGTTCTTGGCTGTAGGCACAGAGAAACAACTCACCTCTTCTAACCCATGGAAAATGATCCCAGCAACTTAAAAGTGATGGTCTCCTTGCCTTCAGAAGGCAGCATGATATAGCAGTTAGAGCAGCACCTGCTGATAGACTCCTTCCAGCCCTTTCTTAGTGCTTGTTGAGAAATGTGCAGCAAGTCATTATCTACAAAAACTTCCCCTTCTTTTCACCCCAATCCCTTATACAAAAGTCAGAAACAAAAGAAGGTGCCACAGCTCAAGCTTGTGCCTTTAAGTTACTGTCAGAGAATAGCCCTGAAAAGAAGCTTTTGACTGGTTAGGTTTGACAGGTCAAATCTCATGCTCTCAGTGAGACAATTGTGCACCTGAAGGCCACATCCACCTTTGACATAAGATGACCTTTTACACCACTCCAGCTTTTCTAACAGTTGCTCCATCACAAGACAGCTCCAGCTATCACCTCCCTATGCACCAGATGGGTCCCAGTCATTATCCACAGTGTGGCATTGCCTCACTATCAGTCAAAGATGCACAACAGATTCATTATATTATGGCTTTTAGGATTTGAACTAATGAGGTGTCTTGAAAATGTCATCTAAGCTTCTTCATATTTCCATTTTGCTGCCTTGGGGCTATAATGTGATTCTCCAAAGCTATTTAGGCAAAGTGGATTCATAATGTCTGAGGAAATAAGCCTTCTAATGATAAATAATGCTTTACATGGGAGAAGTTTATCTAATGTTTGAGCTACCTGGTCTAGTGGAAGTTGTCTCTGCCTATAGCTGGGGTGTGGGAATTAAATGATCTTTAGGGTCTTTTCCAACCCAAACCATCCTATGATTCTATGACTCTAATGTGCATTGGCATTATTCTGTTGACTTCATGGAGGTGCACCATTTTACACTGCTAGTACTTTGGCCCACAGATTCTCTAAAAGGTGATAGAAGTTCAAGGTCACCTTCTGATCAGATGATAGCAAAGGCAAAGGTGCAAGACAGCAAGCACCTTTGGCAAAAGGGAATCCTACTGCCCTTAAAAGCAGTGTGGAGAATCCTTGACCCAGAAGTGCATCAAAGGCTCCCTACTTCAAACACTTACTCTCCCATATGTTTTCTTACACTAGAAAAATTAAAACAAAGTCAGTTTGTGGGTCCACTGACTTCACATAAATAATTTGAGGAGAAGAGGAAATCTAGTAGACACTGTCAGATCAAACAGGAGTAAGAAATGGTCACAGTCACAATATGTCAATGACTAGAAGAGAGAAAGCAAATGAAAAAATGGATGAAAATACAAAATACATACCAGGATCTGAGGAAGCCAAGGTATAGGTTGACTAAATTGCTTTCCTTCCAACAAACAAACCATGATGTTGAACTGCAGTTCAGTGTTTTCTGCACAAGATTGCCCATGAGATTTTTGCAGCCTTCTACCCAAGCCTTGGCCATAGTAATATGATTGTAGGAGGGGACAGAGTAAGCCAGACTGCACTGGAAGCATCAGTGACCTAAACCAGTGACCTAAAACTCTTCCTGACAGGCTTCTCAGGAGGAGTTTTTAGTCTCCCTGCAGGCTCTGAGCAACAGAAAGGAAAACCCTGACTTTTTCCCATACATTAGTGTAATTCACATGTATTCTGCCAGCCTTCCCTTCTCTGATGTTAACACAATGAGTCACACCATATGCAGCTCTCCACCTATAACTTATGCACTGCCTCAGACCAAACAGTGCTGTAGGACCCCAGGAAGTTTGGGCTGGGTTAGAAAAAGTTCAAGATGTTACTATCCCTGCCAAGGATTCTGAAATCTTATTATTTAAAGTCTCCTGTGACTGACAATATTCAGGCTGACAGAAGAGCTAGTTAGTCTGAGGTAGCCTGGGAGCCTCTCTACTGAATTCAGAAAGCTTTGGGATCAATCAGGTGGGATTTGTGCTGCTAGGAAGAGACACTTGCCCTGGGCTGCTGTGAGGGACTCTCTCAGTATTTGTGTCTGAGTCACAGCAGTAAATTTTCTCTCCTGCTCAATGACATCCAGGTCCATTTGACTGTCATTGCTCATTGTTCTGCATCAGATGTTTTGGCAGGCTCTTCTGAGGAGACAGGTGTCCAAAATACATATCTTAAATCCAAGTTCCATGAAATCCTCAAATCTATACAGTTGGCTCTCACTTAAATAAATTAAGCTCTCATTTCCTAGGGTTTCTCAGCCTATATAGCCAAGACCAGCACTCCTCCCACTCCTTCTCAGATAGCAGTTTCAAGCCACATTAATGAATTAATTCCCTGGGTATCTGAAGAGAGAAAGAGGTCATAGATTATCCCTCAATTAAAAATGTGTAAACTGAGTTATAGAGACCTCAAGTGAACTTCTTAGCAAGATCAAGATTAAACAAGCAACTGCTAGGCCACTGTCTCTTCAAAGGAAAGAGGTAAAATGAAGAGTTGCAGGCAAATCTAACCAAATAACTCAGCCCTTCAGACCCTATGCAGGGTGAGATGGGAGCCCCTGCCACCCACATCAAGGTTAGCATTGGTGTGAAGAGGATTTGGCAAAGAATTAGGAAAAGTCTTTTGATTGTTTATCCTTAGAAGGAGAATATCAATCAGTTGTCCCAGGCACTGTACAAAATCAGTCTCTAGAGATCCTGTGATCAAAACTGTGAAGGGGAGATCACATTAACTTGAGGAGAAGAAAATGCAAAAATCCAGGAGCACATCCCAGGAATCTTTAATCTTCCCCTGAGTACAAAGGAGAGCCTGGAGCACACAACCTCTCATTTTAAAATTAAGATAATAATAATCTCTAGCAGTAATTAATTGCTATTTCTGCACTGGTGTCATCTTCAAAAGCAGTACTACCTTGGGAGTGCCAGAGTCAAGGATAAGTGTAATTGTCTGAAAATGATGTTTGCCTTCATCACAGTGGCTGAATCTGTGATTTTCTATTATGGCATGTACAGAGAGACTTTCCTCCTGATCATCCATGTCAAGACCTAGGTCAGGTCATGTCTTATCCATGTATGGATCTTTCTAGACCATTTAAACCAAGGTTTAGGTGACAAGGGACTGATATGCCTGTTCTTATATCACACAGAATTGGGCTAGAGCCAAAACACAGACACAGGAAGTTTGGAAGCACTGCTAAGCCAGTTCTGATGTTTAATAGGGAATCTGGGCATTGCCTTTGACCAGTTATATTTAAAGGCTAAGGTGCTCTGAGATACTCAGCCAGCTTCTTACCAGTCAGCCTTTTCTTCCTCCTTTCCTTTGTATGTTTTCAGAATGATGAAGGCAAGTGAGAGGAATTCTGTTTAAAGGGCAGCCATCAGTGAGTAGAAGAACAACAGTGCATGGACATGCAGAAAACAAAACATCAAAGCACAGGAAAATCAAAGAATAGAAAGGTGTCAGCCAGGTAGCATTTATTGTGAGTGTTAATCCAGCAAACCCTCCTTTTCTAACCCTCTTCTTTTCTGCTCAGGATGTGTGTACTTAGGGTGAGTTATGTTTCTGTATTTCCTAGTCTTGTCACAAAGTCTGTTTTAATGATTGACTGAGAAAAAGGGAAGTGTGCTGCCCAGTTTTGGTCTCCAGATCCATTCAGACAGTCCAGTGTGAACTGTTTCATGGCATTCAACTGTTGCTGTTGCAGCTCCTTTTAATGCCATGTTCTCCATGGCTAAGGTATCTGATGCCTCACAGCCAGGGACTGTTTTATCTTCATAAGTGGTATGAGATGATACAATTTACATTAGATAGAGAAGGAGCAATTGGCCAGAGATAAATCATAGATAAATCACTAAGAGACAAATGGAAAACTATAACTCTTTATTGCACCCTTTGCAAAGGCAACTTCTATTTCACCTGAAAGACAAAGGAAAACCAGAAAGTTACTTCAGGTTACTCTAAGAGTGTGTTACTGGATACCTGAGTAACTACATCATCTCCAGTACTGCCATGCAAAAAGTAAGGGTCCTAGGTGGATGAAAAATGCTGGCACTGGGGAAAAGGGGAGCTGAGCAGCTGGCAGTCAACTGGTGGACTTGGGGAAAGACAAAGCTTTACTGGTACATGCATTTACAGCTTGTCTGCATGAAGTTTAGATGCCTCAGTGATGGATCAGCTTAACATATTCCAACAGAAGTAAGGAAAAGTTTGCCTCCTCCAAAGCATCAAGCCTTCAAAATGAGACAAGATTACAACTCTAGAGCCCTCAAAACAGGAAGGACAGGAACCTGTTGGATTGAGGGCAGAGGAGACCACAAGAATGATCAGAGGAATGGAAGATCTCTGCTTCCACACTCTCTGAAGCAGTGTCTGTTTCCTTTTTGGTCATTCAAACAGAACTTTCCTTGATACCATCAGTGAGGCTCTACTTGGAAATCATGTGTCTTACCATAGTCAGTAGGCAGGGGCATTAACCTTCAAAGATTAATAAATGTCCTTAAAAGACTGGAACCATCTGGAAACCACTTTCCTCTCCATCCTCCTATTTCAAAGCATTGCCTTAAAAACATTCTCAGCATCTTTTCCCTTTATGATTTCCAGGGCTTACAGAAAAATCTGAAGGGGAGGAAAAATACAGCACTTGTTGGCTAAAATAAATTAGTGCAGAAAGTGTTTGCTTCAGGTTTCTTAATGTTTATTCCCCCCAATGTAAAGATTTATGATTTAAATAAAATAATAATAATAATAGTAATAAAAAAAGAAAAAAAAACACCTCAAAATCCTGAAGTTGCACTTTTAGAGATTTGCATATTGTATTTTTGGCCAAAGATTCACATCAGGCAACAAAGAGTGAATAAATCATTAGGTAGAGAGAGAGGAATGCTTTAGGAAGAAATGATTTGCAACAGATACCCTATAAAACATTACCCACAGCAAATGTTGGATCAGCATTATATATAGAGCTGCCACTTCTGAATTTTATGGGCTTCTTGGGAGGTTGCTTAGGAATAGCAGTGTGGTCTCTGCAGCACAGGGCTACCAAATCAGGAGATCTGGATTCTATTTTCAGCTAAGTCAATGCCCTTACAATGTCACTTAAATAAATTACTCAGTTTCTCTGTTTGCCCTTGCAAAAATAAAGGTGAGCTATTCATTCACATGAATTTGGAATCTTACTTAGGAATATACTTCAAGACCTTCAGGTAGACATTGCTACACCAATGCAAATAGAGTTTGTACTGAGGACTTTGAATTGTTTCCAGTGCAGAGGAGTTTGGAAACATTCTAGGATTGTGTATATTATATGGCAAGATTCATCCTAATTTTACTGAGCACAAAAAGACAGATTATGGTGGAACAGGCTATCAGAGCCCATGAATCTGTGACTTGGTCTAGAGAATCCTGCTCTGGCAGGGGGTTTGGACAAGATGATCTTTCAAGGTCCCTTCCAACTCCTAATATTCTGTGATTCTGTAATTGTTTTATCAGCAGATTATATGGCTAACCTATATTGCTTGGATTAACCTTTTTTTCTTTGGCTCTAAGAAAACCAGCAGCAAGAAACTTACTCCAGACCAACATTTTTCTTCCTCTTTCTACTTGTTTTTAGTTTTAATGGGAGCTTTAAGGAAACAAACAAACAAACCAACCAAAAACCAGGGCATTCCAGCCCTTCACTGCCCATAATTTCTAATCCACCTAGATTGGAGTGATGGAGGTAGCCGTAAGATATATAAACTGAAGCTCTGAGGGTCTTCCCTCAGGAAGTCTAAGTAAATTGGATGTTGGTTTTATGAAGTTAGTTTTATTTTGATAGCAGACATCTCTGAGAGGTCTGTAGCAGTGCTAAAAGAGATTGGAGTCTCTTTTTCACCTTGGGAGCACACTATTATTTGGAACCTTTCACCACTTAGGTATGTGGCTTGGGTCAGATATTTCCCTTAGTTTGAAAATTGAGTTTAGCTCAGAAATCTGCTTCTGCCTCTGGCCAGAAACCATTATTAGATGATTTGCTTGATGATAGGATTTTTAAACAGGTAATTTTATTTTGCAAATGTGAGGCTGTTTTGCTCTTTAATTAACCTTTAACTTTATTGTCCATGACTCCTAATCAAAGATTATAGGATGAAAGAGTGTCCTAGCCAGTGCTTAACTGCTTTGTACATTCAATACTTTATACATTTTATGTGTGATGTTCTTCTAACTTTAGTGAATCATAGGTGCAGGATAGAAACCCAAATACCTTCTGCTGTTGCACATAACAGCAACACTTTCTCCCAGGAGGTTTTATTAGCTCTCTCCCACTACCCTGTAAACAGTGACACATATTGAGAGAGAGCTCAGGTTAGCAGTGGAAAGGGCAGGCAGAGCAAGCCTGTTTGGGTTGGAAAATAGTACAGGGACTCACCTCTTGGTGCTGAAAGCTGCCAAGTCTATCTGTCTGCAAAGAGGGTAGATCACACACTTCAGGGACAATTGCTGGCTGCCTCCATCAGTAGTTTGAGGCTGTGTGGCCACAGTGCCAAAAAAAGGTAGGTAGAAATGGGTGATCCTAATGCACCATCTCACAAGTTCAGGAGACCCAAATCAGCTTTCACACCAACTGCAAGCAATCTGCAGGATTGAGTGGATGGTCATCAGCAGGGTTGAAGACTAGCTAATTCTTCCATTGCTGTCAAATGATTTGGGCATCAAAGACAAGCCCAGTGCTGCTGGGCTTTTTCTTCATACAAAATGCCATGGTATTTCCTTAAACTAAAATGCTAGGTGCAAACAAGATACACAGATCTTGAGAGGGTTTTAATGTACCATTCTTAAGCCAGGAGAGGCCTTTGGAGGAGTGGAAGTTTGAGCACCTCCTTTAAGTCAACCAGATAGCTGTGTGCTGTTATCACAATGAATATGTCTCTTGTAACTCCATATGTTCAAGTCCTAAAGCATGCTCTTGCCCTTATGTTCTTATGTAGGTCAACTCTTTGCCTTGCCATCATTGACAGCATCTCTTTAAATCAAAGATGAATGGTCTCTTTGAGATCAGTGTTATTACAATGAATTTCAGGAGAAATTAGAATAATGGAGCACTTAAAAGTAAAGAGCCAGCACTTGAGCTAGCTAGATATTAATTATAAATGTCAGTCTCTATCAGGAATTCTTTTTTATGTAAAACCGATCTGTTCTGAGCACTATTTTAGTGTTAATTAGAGAGAAGTGAAGATTAAGTGTTATCCAATGATGAGGATTCGTTACAAGGTCTGCTGACCCCTTGTGCTGATTCCTGGAGGTGCACCGGTAGAGCCTCTGCTGTTACCAAAGGCATTTAAAGGTATCAACATGTTGGGATTCTCCCAAGTAACTCTAAGGAGGACATCTACAGAAGCTTCTTGTGCCAACTAGAGTGCCTGTAAGTGCTTAGTTGTAGCACAGCAAAGATAGACTTCTGATATAATAAGGTCCATGTTTTATATATCTATATGAAAGCATTTGTTGAAAATCCTGAGGAAGGAAGAAACTAAAGACACTGACCAAGGTTTTAATGTTGTTTTCATATGCTTACTATGTTGATGACACTGCATCCATCAGTCAGGCAGGAGATAATTTGAAGATCTTCAAATGAAACCTCCTTGAACAGTCTCTGCGGTCAGAGAAGCTAACAGAGGTGTTGAAGGTCACATATGCCAGCAGCAGAGACTGCAGCAGAAATTCACAGTTCTTCCCACATCACTCCTGGGAAAGTTGGTTTTCTTTGCTGCAGGCCTGAAGGAAGAGTGATGTCCTTCCTACAGTGCTTGGTGCTGATGCCTTTACAACCTGGTGGAGGATTGCACTGTTTTGATCAACTCCTGCTCTCATTCCAAAGGTAGGTCAGATTGATTCAGATGGAATAAGGTGGATGAATTGCAAACCAATTGCATCTTTTGAATAGAAATAAAACAAATAGTAATGTTGATTTTGCTACAGACATCAGCAAAAAACCATCAGACCATGGGAGTGAACCAAAGTGATCACTCATTTGGTGCAGATCCTCTTTTGAACCATGACCAGTTTCATATAGCTCACATGAGGATGTAAAAAGACATCTTGCCCACAATAAAGCCTTTCTAAGTTCCTCTGCTTTGTCAATCCAACTCTTCTCTTTATAAATGTGATCAGATACTTTTATTAACCACAGGAAAGTCAGCATTTGCTTTAAAAATGTTGTCTACATCCAGAGTCTTGGAGATTGGGATATAACCTTTCCTAGTTCCTGAATTTTCCTAGGTACCTCTTTAATTTTCTCATGCATGAGAATGAGTCTCTTTTCTTTGCTGGCTGCTGCCCTTATGCCTCCTTTTCTGCCATTAGTGAACTAAATGTTTGGAGAATGTAATTGTAAAAATCATTCTTTAATGTAAAAGGCTCTAGAGACAAATGTCAGGTTTTATTTCCTCTACAGCCCATAATGGCACTTGATAGAACCATTTATAATTTCTTAAGAGGAAGAAATCATTCTCTTTAACTGATTTATTCACAAAAAGCCATTCACTCTTCCCCTGTATGCAGTGGTTCAAACTGAGTTCTGTTTCCTAATTGGCTATTGATATGTGGGGGGCAATTCTAACAATGCCCACCAACATCATCTTTTATAACCAGTGATCAGCAGAATGGGCCTGAGACCTTAGAGAAACCAGCTGGAGACCTGCTGATAGCCACTCTCATTCTTCAACCCCTTACAATAAGGTTACTCTTTACAGAAGAGCTCTAAAACCCAGAGAGGAGTTGAAGGCAGTTCTCCTTCCTATCCTACTGGGATATGTTCTGCCTTGGAGGATTGAGGGGTTTCAAAACCCAGTGGGTGCTGACCTCTTGATTGCTGCTTCACCCTTACTAATGAAACCACTGCCCTGAGTGTGCTGACTGAGAAGACCTTTGCCAGGCAAAATAACCCAATGGCTACATGTCTGAAAGGAGTGAAGAGCTCCACTTTAACATCTTGGCTTTATAAATAGGCACAAAGCATGGCAGGAGGGCTTTAAAAATAGAGGGTTTTTTTTTTCCTAAGAGAAGGGAAGATGAATGTCCAAGGTGAAATTCTGACCTTGCTGAAGTCAATGGAAATATTCTGACTGATCTCAGTTAGGCCAAGACTTCATCCAAAGCACTGAGCCATTGTGAATGGGCTTACAATAGTTGCACAAAGATGGAGAGGGCCTTTGAAATCATATTCAGTGCTCCAAGGGAAATCAGCAGGTCTAGAAATCAGGGGAAATGTCACAACACTCTTGATTGTTTCAGCGGTTACAGAATTACCCCAAACACATATGCTAATTCCTGCTTCAGTTTGTCACCCTAAGCAACAACCAACACTTTGTGTAGGCTTATAAATATGCTTTTATCCCAACAATTTTATGCTGCTTTTGGTTTTTGGGGCACAGGCAGAGGTTTTCTGCTGTGTTTCACCAGCAAGTTGCTTGATAAAGGTAGTAAGGAACTGTCTTCATCCCAAACTTGGTATCTTCATCCCAAACTTGGTATCAAAAGTGCCACCAACCACAAAATATGTAACTATTGTGGATTTCTTGGAAGAGTGCACCCCATGGTACAGCAGTGTCACTGCCTCCTAAAAAGGATGATCAGAAAACAATATGAAAACCAATCCTTTTGTTAAGGGAAGATACTCCTGCCAATAGATCTTAGTTTAACTTCAATGGGTATATGCTGATTTTTCCTAACATGATATTACTATGGTAATCCTTGCTTTTCTAAATGATAAAGTGCTTTTATTGCTTGCTTTACTGCTTCACTCCATGGGTAGAACTGCCACAAATGCAATACACAGCTCTTCTCAGCTCAGAAGTTATTCCCATACATACTTGTTTCTCCCAATGGCTCTTTTCCTTGTGTTTTATAGGAAAATATTGCCCTTCTCTGATTTTCTGTATAGCCCACAGATTCTTACTCCTTCAGCTAAGTGATCCTCAGATAGACTTGGCATCAGTACAATATATAACTTAAATGGAAATACAGCAACAAATTCCCATGAGGATCACTGAAGATTCATCCTTTGGCATTAGAATTGCTTTCTATTTTTCATTCTTCCTTAGTTCTTTTGTTCCAAGTTCTTCCTGGAGTCCATCACTAGACATTTTCTATGTGTTATCCTAGCAAATGCATGCAGCTTCTCACTTGTACTTTGTTTTCCCAGGTATTATTCCTAGATTTTCTACTACAAAAGGTTGTAAATCTGGAAAGGAAAAATACTTTTTTTCCCCCATCAGTCATCATCATTTTTGTTGCTTTGTAATAAGATGGAAATGTGTTTTTTTGACAGGTCAGGAGTCAAGTGAGAGGAAAAGAAAAAGGAAATTGAAAGGAAAAATACAATTCAATTAAAAATTAAAGTTAAAAATTAAAGTTTTATTAATGTAGGAATATCCCTGTGTGCACAAATCTATATTCCTATACTTATCTCCTCTGCCAAACCCACTTGATTTAATAACCCACTGCTCAGACTACAACTCACATGTCCTCTGCCTACAGTTCTGAGGAAGGGATTATGCATCTTATTAATGATGCTGTGTCAGACAAGGCTGGCTACTTCCACATCTTACATGCTCCCACTTGCAAGATTGCAATTATTTTTGGCAACTAATTAAGTACCACTGTACCCATGGCAGTGGAAGATTACAACTGTAGCTTCCACAATCTCTCTGAATCATTTGTAAGCTAATTTCAGCCTGGTCACTTGAAGACTTCTGAGCAGGTTTGCATGCTGTGGGTTTGGCTGGAGAGGTGTTGAGGGTCAGGGCTTGGCCAACCACCAACCCAGTGACAGATGTTCTCTATCTCCCCTTTCTCCACCCCCTCATGGGAAGGAAATTGAATAAGAGAGAGACTTGTGGATTGGAAAAGAAAACAAAACTCCTTTAATGGTAATACTGATGATAAAATGAAATAGACACAAATAGTACAAAACCAATACAGAACCCAAACCCCTCTTTGATGGTAACTATGTCACCAGCACCACTGATACTCTGCCAGGAGACTTCAGCAGCAGATGGGAGCCAGGCTCAGGAGCTGGATGCAGGAATTTATGGATCAGGATTGAAGGCAGAACAGACAGAGTTCTCCTCAGATGCCAGCCATTGAAGAAGAGCAAAAGCAGAGAGAAGAAAAAGCAAATGACCTTCAGTTTTATATTGAATATGTTATATATGAAATGGAATCCTTAGGTGGTCAGTTTAGGGTCAACTGTCCTGTCTGCTCTTCCCTGTAGGTGCAGCTTTTACTCTTTACCCCCCCCCAATGTGAGACACAAGATTTAGCAGTGACCTTGGTTTGTACAACTATCCCTTGTAGTAAATCTAAACATTAGGTCTTATCACTGCTAGAAGCAGGCAGTGTCTATGGAAACATTTAGCTTCAGAAAGTGCAGTTACTTCAAGGAGCTTTAGCTGAAAAGTGAAATCACTGAAGAGAATTAGTTCTGTTCTAACCCAAACCAGGACAAGAGGTCCTTCCACCTGAAATCCAGTTGGCCCCTAAATGTGTGACAGGAACCATGAAATTATATCATTATTTCTTCCTTTGTTGTATCCAAACTACAGGGATTAAAACCTGAAGAAATAATAGAAGTGATAGTTGGGGAAGTATCAGACAAGTTGTCTCAGGAGCACTTGGGATTGAGTTTATCAATGGCAACATGTTTCCTATATGGGACTTTGGCCAATTCACTTGATCTGTTTTTGAGCAGCCTGATTTAGTGGAAGGTGTTCCTGCCCATGAAACTAGATGAGCTTTAAGGTCCCTTCCAACCCAAACCATCCTCTGACTGTGATCTGTGAGCCATGATGTCTCAGCACTTAGGTGGAAGAGTGTGTCTATGCTTCAGCTTTTATTTTCACATTGCTGATGTGGGCAGTAGTAGGAACACTGTAAGGGCTAAAGGAAGCTTATACAGGAAAAAAATCCAGACCCACACTGCCTTTCCAATTCCAGTTATCTACAATATGTGACTAAACTAGGGCTGCACTTAGGAATTGCTTGCAAATACCTGTAGACTGCAAACAGGGAGGCCAGAGGCAGAACAACACAGAATGGGGCAGCATAATGAGGTTAATCACCATAAATATAAGGTGGGTGTCAGAAAAGGATGTATAAGTAACACACTGAAGTCTGTAAACATTCTTTTTGCCCAGGGTGGTGGAAGTTGTATAATTTATCTTGAGAAACAAAGCACTACAAGTCTGAATTTTAATCACCTCATAAAAATAACTTTTAAGGTGTTGCTTTGCAAGGCTGTTTACTACCAGCAGTTGGAAGTTGGGTGCTGCTCCAAGTGAGTTCTGTGGCTCAGAGAAGTCTCTATTTGTTTATTAAAAACATCAAGTGATAAATAATAGGCCTGTAGACATTGAAACAGTTGAGATACTTCTGATAATGTCCTCAGATAAATCTGTTATGTAGATTGGAGAGGTCAAAAAAAGTGAATTACTTTGTAATCCTTTCTGGGGAATGTGGAAATATTAAAGAAATACTTTAGACTTTCATGTACTCTACATCTGCTCAAATGCACAGCCAACTGTGTCTTAAACTAACTCAGCAGAAACTTTTCTGAGTTCCCAGCAAGAACATAAATATCAGCAAAGAAATAAACACAATGCCTTGAAATTCATGAATAGTCTATGTCTTGTCTTGTGAAATACAAGGTCAACTCAAGTTTACAACAATGCATTTCTTTGAGTTCTGAAGATGAGCAGAATTGAGGAGAAATTACACCATGTCTTTTGTTTGAAGAAAGGAAAAAAAAAAAAAACCAATCCACCCCAAATATCTTTGCAAATGAAATTTGAGAGCAAGCAATAGGGGAAACAAAAAATAAACCCCAGAAGTTATCATAGTTAGAAAACATAGTTTTCAAATCTTTTGGGTCTCATGAATTTCATGACTGGGGACTTGTGCTGGAAGCTGAAGTAACTTCAGCTTTCTTAGTGGATATTTTTGAGAGCTTATGAAATGCAAATAAGTTCCTAGACAACTGGCAGAAGAAAACCTGAATATTTCTCTTTAAAAGTCAGAAAGAAAAGAAATCCCAAGGAACTCTCAAGCAGTCAGCTTAACTTCAGTTCCTGGAACAATACAGGAACAAATAGTCAATCAAACCATCCATAGGCACTTAGAAGATAACAAAAGGATGAGCTGCAGCCAAAATAGATTTGTCAAGACAAAATTGTGCCAAGCACTCTGAAATCATAGTATGACAATGTAAAAGCCTTGTAGATATGGAAAAGCAGTAGATGCCATCTGTAGTAGATTTAGGAAGGCATTTGGCATTACTTCTCATGGTATCCTTTAGTTGGGAATATGATCTAAACTGAACTACTGTGATGTAGGTGCATAACTAGTTGAAATATCATGTTTGTGCTGTGTTTATCAATAGATGGCTGCCATAGGAGCCCTTCACTGAATTGTCAGGGACTTCCCAGCCTTCAGAATACACTGAGTTACAATATAAAGTAAAAGTTATGCTTATCTGGTTTGTGGATATCACTGTGCTGGGTAGGGCTAGCAGGAGGCCATGGTGGAAGACATTAGCATGAAGTTGACAAAATGATCTTGACAAGCTGGAGTGATAGTCTCAATTGTTTCCTTAAGTGTCAACCATGAATAAGGACAAGGTGTCTCAAACAGCAGCAAGGGAGGTTTAGTTTAGACATTAGAGTTACAGCTCAGTGACACTTGTAAGGCATTTGGTGCCTCTTGTACCTTTTGGGGTTTCTTCGGGTGTTGTGCCTGGCCTCCAGCCCCTTCACAGAAGGGTGTCATTCTTCTATGGCTTCTGTACCCTATCTGCCAGCCTATATGGATATTTTGGACATCCCAGGGTATCTCAAGTGGTGTTAAATGCCTGTACTTCACTAACTGAGTAGACATTCCCAGATAGTCAAGTTTTAGCAAGCCCTAAGGGAAAAACAAAGACTCATGGGGAAAGTGCAGGTGCATGGAACAAGATTTCACAGAGATGACATGTGGGTTTCATGGCTGGATGCTCCTAGAGAAGTGGTTAGTCAGACCTTTGGTTATAAAAAGATGCAGCAGGGCTTATGCTGTCTTGTTGTAGAGAGAATGTAGATGGCACTTGAGGTTTCTTCCAGCCTTGCTCTCTGTACTGTTGTGTATGGTACTGAAGATACATGTTGCTTCCTCTGTTGTTTTGGAAATGAGCTGAAGAAAGTCTGATTGCTCACTTAACAACAGCTCAAATGTACTGTAAGCTGACTGATTGCAAAATCTGTGCCCTGCCATTCATCCTTGTTCTTTTCCATTTTCTCCTCAGGGGTGTCTCATTGTGCTAGGCTCTGTTTGGGTTGTCTGAGTATGTGAGAACTCTTCCTCCAAAAAGGCAATGAATTGTTAACAGAAAGTAGAAGCACTTCATCTGTCATCTGCATACTTCTCTGCATATCTGCCTCTTATTTGCCACCTCTGTGGTTCATCTTCTGTCTTTTTACATGCCTGTATATAGCTCTTTCCTCTTCTTGGTCTACCTAACTTAATCTCTTTATCATTGCTTACAGTGATCATCCTTTGTTCCTCCCATCTGTCAACATTGTTTATAAAATCTTCTCCACTGTGGCATGATTCCTTTCACTACAAAGAAATTCTTAATGCCTAAGGCTAAGCAAGATTTGGATACATCCCAGGTGGCCAAGAAGAGCAATAGCATCCTGGCTTGCAGCAGAAATAATATGGTCAGCAGGACTAGGGTGGTGATTGTCCCCCTGAAGTTGGGACTGATGGCATCATATCATGAATACTGGGTTCAGGTTTTGGCTCCTCACTCCAAGGACAGTGAGGTGCTGGAGAATGTCCAGAGAAAATGAATAAAGCTGGTGAAGGGTCTAGAGCACAAGTCTTATGAGGAGCAGCTGAGAAAACTGGGGTTGGTTAGTCTGGAGAAGAGGAGGCTCAGGGGAGACCTTCTCACACTTTCCAACTCCCTGAAAGGAGGTTGGGGCTCAGTCTCTTCTCCCAGGTGATGAGTGATAGGACAAGAGGAAATGGCTTCAAGCTGTGCCAGGGAAGATTCAGGTTAGACATTAGGAAAAATGTCTTCACTAAGGGATTTATCAAGCTCTGGAACAGGCTGTCTATGAAAGCTGTTGAGTCACCATCCCTGGAGGTATTTAAAAGACATATAGATGTGGTGCTAAGGGATATGGTTTAGTGGTGAGCTGGCAGTGTTGGGTTAATGGTTGGACTTGATGATCTCGAAGGTCTCTTCCAGCCAAAATGATTCTATGAGTCTGTGATTCTAAGATACTTGCTCTGTTTCCCTGTTACAAGCATCTTTTTCACCCCTCTGCTGTTTTATAGACTCCTTTCAATACTTGGGATGCTATGAAATCCCAGACTGTCTTCTCTATTTGTTTATAGTCTCATCTTTCATGACTGCTGACACGATCTATAATTGACTCCAGTCACATGAAAACATGACAGTTCCCTCTCTAAACAACAAGAGACCTTTGGTTTGTGCAGTGGTTGCAACTTACAGGTGTTTAATGAGGCAGTTTCTTTGCTGTGATTGAAGAGTTCTGGAGATTTCTGGGTTCAAAACAAACCAAAAAAAAAAAGAAAAGGCTAGAGCAGGTTTTCACTAGAGCTCTAATTATAAAGCAGGTTGAAAACAATCTTTTAAAAACCTCTTTCTCATTAAAATTCCTATCTGACATTTTCAAGACAGTGATACTGCATTAAAAAAGGAAGTGTAAACAAATGAAAAAATCCAGACAAACTAAAAACATGAGATTCCTTGCAGAAAAATGTGCCACTGCTTCAGTTAAATCACTGAGATGACTATTGAGTTATCAGACTTTTTACTGACACCCCAGTCAAAGGAATGCACGTAGCCATGTCCTCCAGCCTGCCAAACCAACTCACTTCATCAAGGAGAAAAGACATGAATACAGAGATAAGAATCCTGCCAGGAAACAAACCCAAATTCACATCATACAGGTAGGAGTAACTACACAAAGCAAGAGGAGGTCAAACTTGTCCCTTTACAGATCCAATAGGTTTGGGGCTGACCTCCTCTGTCCACTTCATGTGGCAACCCAGACCATTTGGAGGCAGACCAGGTCCACTTGAAATTCTAAGACTGACAGGTGTCTGAATGAATAGGCCAAAAAAAGATAGAAAACAACAAAAGATTCATCAACTGTGTGCCAGTTTCTGCATCTCCTGTGCCTCTTGCAGCACTTGGCCCAAGGAGATTAAGTGCTGAAATCATAAAATTAATTATCACTGGGGAATTCCAGTGTAACACTCCAATCAATGTTTGAACAAAAAGCCTTTACTGTTTTGAATGCATATTTAAAACAGCAAAGCATAAATTTTTAAAGCAATACCCACAGTAAATGACAAATAAGTCTTGTTGTTGTAATAACTTCAGATCTCTAATTTAAGGATTGTGGTTTGAAGTAATAATAATATTTCACATATAGAGAGGGCCTTTCATCTACAAGGAAATAAAGTCCTCTTTCCTGGCACAGACATATATACACACAGGTCTAATTGTGACTACAGGCTTTGATTCAGTGTTCATTCAAGTAAATTGAGGTTATTGGTGTTTCTCCAATACTGACAATTTAGAGCCCCCAGCCATCAAACTGTGCTAGGAGCTGCAGGAATGAATGAATACAAGAAATAATCTGCAAGCAAGCTAGAGAAGGAAAGGAATAGAAGAAAACTGTCCTCCTCTAACATATAGATAGCAGAGGCATTGAGGTATGTGATGATAATCTGAAGTCATAGAGGTAAATAAGGATTATTTTTTTCCCCTGGCATTTTATGTCTACTCACTGATAGAACTTGGAAAAATTGCTATGAATTTTCAAGCCAGAAAATAAAAGAGGAATGTCTCAAACCATTCTGGATGTTTTCATGCTGGGATACCTGGCAGAGTAAATACCATCAAAGTCCTATCTGATGTTGTCTTTCCTATGCAGCCAATTTCAGACTAAGTTATGTTTGGGGATTTCATCACTCTTGGATGTCTTTCTCAGATATTCTACTCAGGATGACCTGCAGCTTGGAATACAGGAATTCACTTTCCCACAGTACCATGGTCTTTTACCATGTAATTCACATGGGAATCTTTCCCAAAATAAGAATTGCCTATTGATTTGCCATTCCAAACAAAATATTCATCTGTGGACCAAAAAAACTTTCTCTTTCCCTAGCTTGGAGTAACCTTAAGAAAAATCTGACATTAAATGCCAAGCAGCCTCTGTAAGATATTCCTCTAACACCACTTACACTTAACTTCTAGTCATCCATAAACTCACTTACCTTCCCAGTATCAAGCCAGCATTGATAAAGAGATATTGATTCTCACCTAAAAATATACTATGAACTGTGAGGAGTTTATTGAATGAGCATGACCATATTAAAGGTATATAAATCTGTTACTTGTAGTCTATTGATTTGCCAATGGGAGACACAGATATTTTAAAAAGGAATATTTGTGTGGTGGTTCTTCACCAGGGACACTTTCAGACACTAGTCCATGGTAGGACAAGCTGAGCTGTGATAGAGCCATAAAGCACAACTGACTGAGTGGAATTGTAGAAGCAATTTTTGCCCTCTTGGCTCCATATAGGCTACAGCAGAGTTTGAGGTGATGAAGGACCCAGAAGTCTTCAAACAGAAGCAGCATGCCCTGCATGGGCTGAATACAAAGGAAGTCAAAGCTGAAATGCCACAGTTCACATGTTGAACAGCACTTATTTTCTGTATTAAAAGGTAGTTACTTTTCTTAGGGTTCTTTAGTCTATGCACCCCCAAATTAGAGTCAAATATGCACACAGCAGTAGTGTCAGGATTGTGTCCTCAAACAAAAGACTTCTAATGAATTCACCTCACCTAACTCCAGACCTCTGCAATGAGGTGTTTGCCTCAGAGCTTGTTCTCCAAGCTCTTATTACAGTCAATGAAGAGCTGGTCAACAGAATTTTTATTGAACCAAATGTAGGAGTTTATTTAAGAAGATGAACCACATCCTGAAGTCATTGGCTACACGAAGGAGCTCTCTGTTGCCTGTGACAGGAACCACGGTGAGTTTCTCAGCTGTAGGTAGTAACTCCTGAAAACCCTAATTTAATGTATTTTACAGTCATACTGATTTCTCATTAAAGCTCCTGAGAGTTCAGAGGTCTAAGTTCATCCCAGGAGCAATAGGTGTAGTCTGAAAAGAACCTTCTGTACATGTTTTTGATTAGCAGGCTGTAAGCAGAAAGCAGTTATTCATTTTTAATAAGGGTGCAGTACTGGCAGGAACACTCCATAGGACTGGACATCTGCTTAGGGATGTTAGGTGCAATCCAAGGGTCACTTTTTTGCATCCTTCTTCTAGAAAACTTCCATCTCCCTTGGCCAGAAGGGCTGGTAACTGCTTGAAAGCACAACAGCCTGTGATGCACAAGTCATGCCACCAGTTCTAGCCCATGTGAACATTTTCTGTCTAGCCTGAGCTAATCGTTGAACTCCCTCACTACACAACGGAAAGGGAGAAGTGCCTGCAGCATGAGACTCATCTCTGTGTTAGAGACCTATTTTAGGATGGGATGTAGGAAACAGGAGCTCACACATGCTTTGCTTGTAACAACTCAGCCTGTCTGTTTATCCTAGGACTATCATTATGGTCTCTGCTTTATTACATTAACTCAGCAAAAGCATACACATGTGTCAAGTGCTTCACTGAATAGACTTAAGCACATGATTAACTTTAAGAGTGTGCTTAAGTACTTTGCTAAATCAGAGCTTCTATGTTTTCCTCTCTCAGTACATCTGGTCAATTTGCATATATTTTCCATATAAAGAAGTTCATATTCAGAGGAAAATGAAACTATTTCCATGCTTGCAGATTCTGTAGTACTGCTGCTGAAGCTAACTCAAGCGATTGCCTTTCCGTCTCCCCTGTCCCACAAGTTTTCAAAGGGTTCTTCCAATAACTAAGCATTGTGCTGGAAGGTCTCTATGGGCAGCCATTGGTGAACTGGATTAAGGCAATGTTTAAGCTGAAAAATAAGTATAACTTTGGTCTGTTGTTCTCTTCTGGATTGATTTGTGAGATGTTGCATGACCTGGCTGCACAAACTGGAACACATGGTCAGATTTCGAATGTGCTTAAACTGGCATCAGCCAAAGAAATGCACAGGAAACAGTTGCTTTTCAATGTTTGGTGCTATGATAGATTCAGAAGACACTGCACTACATGTACCTTTTAATAAAAAATCCCCTGGTGTTCAGGTGTTTCAAAGAAAATGGCAATGATCAGTAGGTTCCTTTTCAGCCACATCTCTAAACTATAAAGAGCAAGGAAAATGTCATGCACAACAACTTGTAATTGTTTTAATTGTTTGAAATTACACATGATGAGAAAGAAGCATGAGAAAAGTCCTGTTGAAAGCTAAATTAAAAAGATACTCCTATTTTTCTTAGGTTAAGTGAACCAGTTTTCCCATTATGACAATTTTGTTGTGTCATCAAAGACAGAAGAACAAAAAAAATGAGCATTCTTAAAGGTTAATTTCTAGCTCAGGTAATATGTGACAAAGCTGAGAAAATTAATCACTGCAGAAAAAAGAAAAAAAGAGAATTCAGCAGCAGTGCAACTCTTCCTCTGCAATAACCTAGGTCAGCTGGATCAACAAAGTAATATTAGACTGGGAGAGTTCATGAGAGCTGGGTAGGTCTAAAGACCTGGAGCTCTATGTTATCTCTAGGAGTAAAAGGACAATCTACAGCTCTGACTAGGCTCAGGTCCTTGAACTGTAGTGTTGCCCACCCATGGACTGCCTTAAAAGAGAAGCTACTAGAATAATGTCTGCTGCTGCTGTTTATAAAACCATTTATCCCTGAGGAACTTCTTTGCTGACAAAGAGAGAATCGATAAGATTAGAGAAGACTAGATGTGAAGCTGATGAGAAAAACACTCTTCAGTTCCATTGTTCAGCTCTAGTAATTAGTTTGCTGTCTAATAGACTACTATTGCTTAATGTTTTACTTTTCTACTAATTAAAAAATAAGAACTCTTTCATCAGTGAGTGATAAATGAAATTACTCTACAGACTTCTATGGATCAGATTTGGAACACAAAATATTTGTACAGAGTCATTATACTCTTAATATTTTAATTCTGGGAAATTAGACCTAATTCCCACAAGAATCTGTGCTATTAACTAGGAACTGTGTTTATTCCTTTCCATAGTAGATATGCAGCACACTTCCTGACTTATTTTCTAACATCAGAAATGACATTAAAGCCAAAAAGGTGAAATCTGAGGATCTTTTGGGGAAATCCCATTCCAGTTTCAATCACCTAGAGGCAGCATTTTGTCTCTCAGAAGTTCTGAGGGACTCTTTCTCCCCCCAAAAAGTGAGAAGACTTTTAGTAACTGGCTAGGATTAACAGATTACAGCAAGTAAAACCTGGGAATATTCCCATCTACTTACAGTTGCTTCCAAATGAAAGGACTGCAGGTATTTTCAGTTGTTATTTTTCATCAGTGTTCTCATTGATAATTTCTGTGTATTATAATACAGACTGAAAAGTCTGGTCTGCACCTTGAGTCTTTTTATAGCAAACACCATACAAAGACTAACACAAAATTCCTACACTCATAGCTCAGAGTCTAAAGAGAAATTATGCCTGAAAAAAAGGAGGCAGATTGATTAAGCAATATATTATTTCTGAGTGGTTTCCAAGCAAGATGATAAGCAGATAATGGACAAAAGAGTTTAAGCCTTAATTACTATCTACAAACCCATTTTAGACAGAGCCTACCAGAGAAAATCTAGAAAGGTTTTCCTGCTCTTTTTCTTTGAACAACACTTTTATAGCTCATGAGGCAGAAAAAGTGGAATTGATTTGAACAGATTTGGCTTCTTTGTCTGGCAGCGTGGTCCAGTGGGTTGGTTGTTGTCAGAATATTACCATTTATGAATGATTACCTACACTAAGCCAAGGTTTAGGAATAAACAACTGCCTTGGTTTATCAGTTACTCTAGTTTGGTACTTATGGGCAATCCTTGTCAGCACTTGGAAACTCTGGGGAAATAAATCACAAATAAAGCTGGGCAACATCACTATTATTGGATCACATGATATGATTAAGTTCACAGTACTGTTGACTAAATCTCCCTGGATTTTTCATTTCTTTGTTTGCACAGCATGCAGGATTCCTCCCCTTTGCTGATTTCATTCCCTCTTGTGGTATTTACACTGACATTATGATGAGATGATGGAAAAATGAAGAGTGTCAATTACTTTCAAAGACAAAGGAGTTCATCTGTGTGGCTAGCAGAAAAGGTGATTGGAAGATGTATTGTTGAGGAAAACAATTAGCACAGGCACCTCAACCCCCTAAATGGGTTTTCTTTTGTAAATCCTTGAGTCACAGTAAACAAACTGAGTCAACACATCATTATTTAGTTCAGCTCAATTACAGTCCAAAGTAATTGCTAAGGATATGCTTTGCAGGAAGCAACATGCAAGGCAAGCTGGGATTAGCTTCCAACAGTGCATCTCATCATGAGCAGGGAAAGAATCAGAAGGACAAAAATACACTGTAGAAAGGGAGGTGAAATGGATAATGCTGACTCTGGGTGAACCTGCTGAGTGAAAATTGGGTAGAGTTTTCATTCTTCTTCCAAAGTAGTGTCCCTTCCAGATGATGTAAAGTCATGCCAAGACCTACAGTATGAGCTACTATGTCCAGCAATGGTGGGGGGTTTTTTCCTGTGGTAATAACACCTAACTATAATTCTGCTTACATTTCAGATTTCTTTGGGAAACAGCATTCCTCCCAGTCTTATTCTTCACAAACAGTCTAGAAGGTCACTATTCATGAATACCTCTGCACTGAGAGCAGATCAAGTTCTGTAAGATGTTCCTGAGCCACCAGGAGAAGATACATTGACAGTATGTCAACAGCCATTGTGTTCAAGACCAGTTTCTGGGCAGGTAAGACTGCATTGGGGAAGGGATCTGTAGCAAAAAGGGCCAACAAAAAGCTCTTTGGGGGGCTTTCTGAAGCCAGGATTAGCCCTGAGCTTGTGCTGGGGGCTGTCAGGTGGTGGGAGGGCTGCTGAAATAGCCTGGGTGGAGCCAGCACCACCCACCTTTGGTGAGGCTATAAGAAGCCTTTGGGAGGGCAGTAGCCCACAGAGCTCTGGATGAGCAACTGGTGTTTGTGTGTGTCCTGGTGGTTGCTTCAGGTGGCTTGAAGGGCAGGGTGCTGAGCTTCTGTCTGTGTACAAGGTAAGGTTCCTTTTAAGTGGTCAGAGGTTAAGAGTTCTCACCCAAACTGACCCTTGAGTTGCAAGGTGTCAGTTGGTTGTAGAGACCCATGGTTGATCCAGACATGGTTGCTACCTGGCTGAAGACTGTTATTAGGAAAGCTGTGGGCACCCAGACAGAGGTCCCAGGTAAACATGTGGCTTCTGGCTGCAGAGAGTGCTGGAACCTGGCACTTGCAATGGAGGGGAGTGGAGACAACACCTGTATCAGGTGTGCACAGGTGAATGATCTGCTCAGCCAGGTGGCTGAGCTGAAGGATGAAGTAGAGAGGCTGGGGAGTATCAGGGTGTGTGAGAGAGAGTTTGACTGGTGGACCCACTCCCTGAGAGAAAGAAAACAGGTTGAGGCCACATATAAACCACAGGATCCCCTTCCCTCTTGTCACCAGGCAGTAGGAGGGCACCTCAGAGAAGAGGGGAATGGAAACAGGTCCCTGCTTGCAGAAGCAGGTGAATCCCCTCCCAGCCTCCCCAACCTTCATGGCTACATTTGCAGGACAAGTATGGGGTCCTGCAGGAGGAACTGGCTGTTGGAGAGGAGGCATGTTCACCTCAGGCCAGAAATGCCAGAAAGACCAAGTTGCCATAGACCTGGCATCACAAGTGGCTCCAAAAGGAAAAGCAGCACACAGGTCCTTATTGTGGATGGCTCTCTACTGAGGGGGGCAGAAGGGCCAATATGCCATCCTGACCCACTTCACAGGGAAGTCTGCTACCTCCCTGGGGCTCAGGTTAGAGATGTTTGGACAAACTGCATGCCCTAGTAAAGTCCTCTGATTATTAACCCCTACTAGTGTTTCAGGTGGGTAGTGATGAGGTAGGTAGAAGGAGCCCAAAATCAATTAAGAGATTTTAGAGCCTTGGAACAGCTGTTTAAGGGATCAGGAATGCAAGCTGTGTTCTTCCCTAAGTCCTTCAGTGGCAATCATGAATGAGGAAAGCAACAGGAAGAGATAACAGATAACTCATGGCTCTGGGACTGGTGTTATCAACAGAGCTTTGGGGTTTTTTTTTGGTCATGGGCTGGTATATGAAACACCTGGCCTGCTGGTGGCAGGTGGGATGCACCTCTTCCAGAGGAAGAAAAGGATTTGGGGGCAGGAATTAGCAGGGCTCATTGACAGATGTAGAAAACAGTCCAATGAGAGTTCATGGACAGTAGGTCCCCACAAAACAGGTCCAGAAAGATGGAGGTTGAGGTTATAGCCAATTGCAGCACATGACTCTTCACCTGTGCTTTCACAGGACATCAGTCCAGCAGAGTGGCCAGCTTCATAAGAACAATCTTCTTCATTCCTACCAGACAGATGTTGGAGAGAAGTACAGTGGAAGTCCCTGCTGCATGGTTTGAGCTCAACTGAACAACTGCCTCTCCACCCAGTAAGTAAGTCTCAAACTAAAAGATGCAATTCACCACACTCTAGCAAATGGTGATGGAGAGATCAAACAATTCTCTGTCAAAATAGAAGAGGAAACACTGATAGAACTTCAGCTGAAGCAGGGTAAACTTCTCCATAGACTAATCCAAACTTAATCTTTAGACTTGCTGCATTTTAGCTACAAAAGAAAGACAGGACTTAGTTACATTAAAAGAGATTGCTATATATTTTATGCCATGCATTAAGAATATTTTACACTGGAGGTTTTAAACAGCATATTAAAAAGTACTGAAATTACTCATATCAATTGGCTGTGGTATAATTGAGCTCTATAAAGATTATTGGAATACTTTTGCATCTATAAGTAGTAGTATAAATAATAAGGTGACATAAATCTTCCTTCCACTTCCCACTCTAGGAGAAACAAACTTTTCAAAATTGGCCTCTACATTTTTTGCCAGCCAAAAACATCAACACAGAGTCTTAATCTATCTGCAGACTATAAGTGACTTTTGTAAAAGGAAATTAACTTTTTTTCCCCCCTATTACACCTTAAAAATTCCCTGCTTTTTACTAATTCTTAGTAGAATTTGTTCCTTTGTCTTTCCTCTTCAGAGGGATGTCCTTGTATGAGTAGTACTACACTCAGTGGTTACATGAGAAATTTGGGAGGGGTTTGGGGTTTGCTTCTTTTTGTGATGGTGACTTGGATGCTATCTAAGAAAGAATGTGATCCAGGTGTAGATGTGAAGGGAACTTGACATAACTTACACACCAGCAAGCACATCCCTTGAGGGATAGACAAGGCTATGCTAGACATGCCCATGAGCTTGGAAGGAGACCTTTCACTCTGAGAGACACTCTTCCTTTCACTCCAATGATGGCAAGGGCAGCCTGTGACCTGACATATTGTGGTGTCAATATACTTCCATAAATGACCCAGGTATCACTCCTCTAAAGCAATTATGCCAGACACACACACACACACACACTAACAGATTCCTTACTCCCACAAATAAAATGTCATAGTGGCCCTGAGAATTCAATACACCACCTAATATGCTCCTACAATCCAATATATTTCGTTTACAAGCCAATATATTACCCAATTTATAACCAATCTGTCATGCACATGAATCAATACAAATCATGAAAACACACATACATAACACACTTCACATAATTGAATTTTCTGCTCCCTAGCCTCTCATTACCCTGCCACAAACTGCTTAAAGTAAATACCTCTTCTTACTTTCAAGGTACAAACACCATCAGGGACTCCAGGCCAGTACTACACAACTTTCAAGCATATATATAATCAAGGACCAACTTTCTGAAGGATCATGCAACTTGGGAAACTTAACTGTAGTTTGCAAGCTGTGTAAGGAGTTTCTCCCTGTATCCTGGCATAGTATTCATTTCTCCATGGGGAAAATGAGCACAGATCATTTAGACTGAAGATCATTTAGCCTGGGTCCTTAAGGCCCAGGAGAACATAAGGACTTGCATGACTGCACTTGGTGTCACCATGAGCCACAGCTGACTCTATCATGTCCATGGGAATGTGAATAGCACCTTTTGGTGCATGTTGTATGTAGATTGACAATATTACACCTGCCAGGTTGTCTGTGTAGTTCTTGGATGTGAAGGAAGCAACTGTCCCTAACCAAACTGTCTCTGTTAGAGGCTGGGGGAACATCTACTAAGAAATACCCTGAGAAGCAGCTGAGAGAGAACTGGGGTTGTTTATCCTGGATAAAATGAGGCTCAGGGGAGAGTTTATTGCTTTGTACCACTCCCTGGAAGGAGGTTGTAGCAAGGTAGGGGTCAGTCTGTTCTCCCATGTTAGAAGCAATAGGACAAGTAGAAATGGCCTTGAGTTGTGTCATGGGAGGTCATCAGACATGCCAACTAAGAAAGATCTCATCTCAGAAGTGCAGTGTATGTGCTAGAAATTGAGAATTAGGCTGTTATTATCTTCTGTTGTATTTCTGGAAGAACCTAGATACTATATATATGTGATGGACATTTCCAGGCATCTTGTGTATTCATTCTTTTTATCAAGTCTTATTGAAGATTTTATCTTAATTACAGTTTTTGCAGTCAATTCTTCTGTTTACTATTTTATGGCATCAAAAAAAATTGCAAACTGGGCTTAAAAACCAGAGCTCTCAAAGCTCCTGTTGACAGGTTTACATGTAACATCTTTCAAAAAGCACATTACAATGCATTTATGTCTATGTGGTTAGAAGCTGGTGAACAGCTCTGGATTGACAAGGGTGGAAATGGAATTCCTCTAGCTCAAAGCAGATACAGAGCAACCAACAACCATGTAAGCTTCTTTCACAGTGTTCAGCCCACAGGTTACCCCTATGATGGTGTCTGGGGCTGTAATGTGATAGTTTTCAGCTCAACACATGTTTTGTCCCCAGTCCTTCCATTACTTCCAGGTCATTTTTGGGTACATCCATCCTCTTCTTTTGCAGCTGCTTCTACTCCACATTGGGAGACAGCAAAAAAAAAAAAAACCCAAAGATCAGTTCATCACATCTCAATTTAATTTATTCCTTTTAATTTTTATCTTGAGAGCTCCATTGGTGGGCTTGAGGAATCAAATCCTTCCTCATTCATCTGGATGTCCCTGCCCCATCCTGTCATTTCCACTACCATTTGTCAAGTCTATTCTGCATCTGTCCTCGGGAATATTTGAAAGTAAGATGCAGTAGATTCTTATCTGCAACTTCCAAATGTTTCCCAACATTTTTGTTATCCTAGGATAAAATTTTGGCCTCTTAGAAGACTTGGATCTTTCACATGGTCCCACATTTTGGAGAAAGCCTGTCCAAAGCAGCTTCCCAATTTGCTTTCACATCTTGTGACCATTTCTGGTGTTTATACAGTAGACCACCATGTTAAAATGCAAATATTTTCTTTTTTTTGTACTTCTTTACACCATCTACACAAGAAGTCAAGGTGCCTAACATAGCCAAAGCAAAAAGTCTAATCTCTAATGCAATTTATGGCTTAAAAAAAAAGATGAAAAAGATGCTGGAGCCCTTCTAAACTTGATTGTGTATCTGGGAGAGAAAGTAGCACCTCATTTGTCCTTGTTCATTTCAATCAAGTCAGAATTAGTCACACAATTTAGCCTCAAATTTCAATGTGTTTACTCATCATGGTTATGGCAATGGTGGCTTTATATTGGAACCTATCTAATTGCATTACTTTGCAGTTTCCATTAGAACTCCACAATGGCTTACTATATTCATTTTGCATAGCTTCTTAACCCCTTTGTTCACTGCAGCAGAGAGCAGAGGGAGTTTGAATGCAGTAAAGTCAATGAAGTGACTCAGAACAGGAAGGTTTTTACATTTGTGACCTTGGCAGACCTAGGAGGGCTTGAAGTGTGGTTGTGTTTGGACAAGAAACTTTTGAGGCAGATCCAGAGGTAAGTGATAGTTTTACAGATTAGGAAGCTTATCAAGGCAGGTATCTGACTGAGAGCAATGCAGAATTACACCATAAAGATGATTTTGGTCAGGAGAGAGAAATAAATCATCAGGAATTCTTTTATTATGGTATTTTTCTTCTTCACATGCAAAGAAATTTTTCCTGCAGGCTTTACAAATACAGTATCTCTGAAGTTGGTCTCCCAAATTCCACAGTTCACCCTGCTTAAATTCTCTTTGAAATGTCAAATGGATATGATATTCTTCAGTCCTGGGTTGTTGAGGAATATTCCAGTAGACCAATAAAGAGCAGGAGAATTCACAGGCAAAGGTCACAGGTGAAAACTCTCAGATCTGGGCTGTAGATCTGGAACTGTAATCTTTGGTCTGCATGCCTTTATCATGCTCAGCTATCTGGACAGCTGGCAGAATTCCCTTCATAGCCCAAGGAAAATCTGTTTTGCAGGAAAAAAACCCAACAGGCAATAAACTGCTTAGTTTAGGATACAGTAGGAAGTAATAGCTCAGACTGGTCCTGGCTCACTTGTGGTCATGGCAAGTTGCTGCTTCTGTGCTATCTATTCCTTCCATGGTCTTCATTGTATTCCTTCTGTGTTCTTCATTTTATGGGTGTTGAAATTCAAGACCATCAGTTGTGTGTGAAGCCCATGGCAGAAAGACACAACAAAGCTCAGAGTTCCACTGAGCTGCACTCTAGCTCTGAGTCCTTCTCTTCTGAAGGCTTTATGGTCAGATGAACCTTAAATGATCTCATAGGTGTGGAACTGAAAACCTGACAAACCCAGGACTCCTTCTCAAATTACAAAGTGGCCACAGGTGGATCAAGACCACCAGGATAAAACTTCTCTGTCTGCTTCAGATGACAGCTTTACTCTCAACCTCACCAGGTGCAATTGCAATTAGCACCTATTTATCTCCTTCATTCTAACTAGAAACTTCATTAGGACGAAGGAGAAGAGAGGGGAGGGCATTGGCATTATTATACAAACTTAAAAATGTACTTGGGGGAAAAAAAATCCCCAAATAGTCAGATAATTTTGGAGAAGTTCATGTGCCATTTTTGTAGATGCATTCCAGAAGTCCTACAGAGGATTTGACATCATTAACACTAAAAATATTGCAAGACTCTAATCCTGCAAGATGCTGAGTCTCTGGGAATAGGCAGCATTTGGCAGCTCTCAGGAAGCTCTCAATATCTCTTTAGATTGAGCCCTTAAAGTGCTGTGATCCTGAGTTGCCCATTAAAGATACACTAAATGTTTCCACTAAGGGAAGTCCCAATTATCTGGTTTTATATAGAAAAAGGGAAAGTTAATGAATGGAAATGTAGCAGCTCTGATGCTGTTGAAGCACTGAGCTGTCATCCACATAACTTTCCCAGGGAGATAAATATGCTCTTTCCAGCTTCTCAGAAGTTGTTATGGCATCTGATTTGCAGGCAGTATAAAGGTAGAGAGGGGGAAAATCAGTGGCAAATTCCTGAGGTTTTTTCTTAATGAAAATGTTAAAAGCTTTATTTTTTCAAATGAACAGTGGGGAAATACTGTATTTTTATTTAATAAGAAAATAGGGATTATAAACCAGTTAGTATCTAATAAAATAGTCATGTTGGCTAAGATGCCAGCACACCATGTTAGGAAATGCCTAAATTTAAAAGCATGCTGGATTTCATCTCAGACTTTTGAGGTTCACAACTGTCCTGCAGGACACTCTAAAACCACACAGTTTTAGTCCTTCCATTTGGAAAAGGGACCAAGAAAGGTCTAGAGCACAAGTGTCAGGAGGAGTAGCTGAGGAAACTGGGATTGTTTAGTTTGGAGAAGAGGAGGCTAAGGGGAGACCTCCTCACTCCCTACTACTGCTGCTACTGAAAGGAGGTTGTAGTAAGGTCCTAACAGGCAGAGCAGGCCAACTGAATGTGATTTCAGGTTTATGTTTTCCCTTCCAAGCCTAAAGCTTCCTCCCTGCTCTGAGATGCCTTCCAACTACCTCTGGAAAGTATCAGCCATCACATAAAATGCAGAAACCATCTAAGCAGTGGCAGATACATTAGAAGACTTATTGTTTACATCAAGGCTTTTTACAACAAACACTAATGAAAAGAGAAACTGGCTGTTCACAGGAGAAAGCTCTTAGTTTTTATGACAGATGGGGTAATGCATTGACCTTGGACATAGGAGGGAAATGAGCATATAGTGAGCTGCTTTTCTTAGGAAAAGGCTACATAGTTCTTATAAAAGGACTAATAAGAGCAAGTAACCTTGTAGGAAATTCCTGTGCTGTTTGGATTACTTTTTTTTATAAGACCATGAAGATGTTTTCACATCAAGTATCTCTTAATGTGAGAAATCAATGGATGTTCTCAGGGCTTTTTAAATATCTCAGGGTATAATGTCCATGAAACTACTGCTTAATGTTAAATGAAGTACTCAGCAAACAGGTTCAGGTTACAAAAATAAATTATGCAGTTAAGTCTTATAAATAAACCTATCTATATAAAAAAATAGATGTCTTATATAAATCAGAGAGAAAAGTGATTATTTTTTTCTCCCTAGAACAAAATCTGATACCTTTCCTTGGTCTTGTTTCTGCTATGTTTGAGAGAGGTTGAAGTAAGAACAACTGAAGTCTTCCTTAAGGAACTTAAATACTGATTATTAACTTTATAACCTTGTTTTAATGTATTTAAATACAGTATTTCCTAAAAAAGCTTTTAGGATTCCATGTTACCATTTAAAAAGTTGAAATTACTTCAAAAACAATTCTTCACCTGGTCTCTGGATGGTTGGACTCAATGATCTGTCTTTTCCAACCATCATGATTCTATGATCTTTCTCTTCATCAAATATTTATCACTTCACTGTAATTATTAGTTTCCCCTTTTTTTGACTACTTAATGACCTTGTCACCATCAGTATTATCACAGAATGTTAGGAGCTGGAAGGGACCTTGAAAGATCATCTAGTCCAACCCTCCTGCCAGAGCAGGATTCTGCAGTGAGGTAAAGGAATGGTTTATGTGCCTTAAGCATACCACTGAATATAGGATAAATAAAGAGCAATCTATTTTATTTTTACTGAAAGAAATAAAATTGTTTGATCTGTGAACTAAAAAAGATCCAACCTTAGGGATACAGGGTGGTTTTCACATAGTTATGACATTAGCCTGTAGAGAAAAATGCTCAAACAGGGAAGGAGTTTGCCTCACTTGAATGATTTTACAGCATAACCACAGTTTGGGAAGGGTCCAGCAAACCATGTGGTCTGAGACTTAGTTACTGAATGAGCTAGGCAGTCCCAGCTACTCAGTTAAGGAGCTGTTTTTATCCTGGTCCAAACAGAATTTCCATCTAAAAACCTCTTTTTGAGCACTCAAGGCACTTCTTGAACAGCAGTGGATCTGCATATACCTTTCAGGAAAGAGAAGGCACCCTGGGAATACTAGTGGCATAAGGAATAGCTTTTAAGGAGGTGGAACTAAGACATTAATTGTTCCCTCCACTGCTGTGTTACACTGTACAGCCCCAGATGCTAAATCATATGAGAAGTTATAGGTTTTCTGAGTTAGCTCTGCTCCCTTAAAGATAAACTCTGTTTTCTTAACATTACATTAAAGATGCTAATGCATCTTGTGCAATGAGAAGTGATCTGCTTTGGGAAGAACCTCCTTGCATATAATATCCCTGTTCCCTGATGTTGCTGTTCCATTCTTTATTATTGTGATGATTTATTGTTAGTTACTAAAGCCCTTTCCATTAAACCATTAAAAATCTCCACTGTGGCTAAGTGCTTTCTAACTGATGGATTTGGGGATTTCCTCAAATTAAAGCAAGAATAGAAAATACCTCAAAGCCAGAATGAACATTTCCATACTTGACTATCTAATGGTTGACATGTGGCTCTGAAATTCTTTAGAGGGGTCTCCAAGAGTGGAACTATATTGAAATAGGTCCATATAGACCAAAAAAAACCCCCCATGTTATTGGATAAAATATTTACAGGCAGCATCTCCCAGCAAAAGTGGAGCTGGCTGTCAAGGGAAATGACTAGGATTAGAAAATTTCTCTTCAAAACCCATTTTGGGAACCACCCATTATTAGTTCTGACAATCCCTTTTTTTTTTTTCTCCCCAGCCCCAGGGAAATTCAAAATGAGAGACTGCTGCTTTGTGTGGTGCATTCAGGGAACTCTACCCTTCAAATCCACATTAAGTGCTCACACATAATATTGAGCCAAAAAAGAAACAGAAAGAAAAAGCAAGCAAATGAGTTGGTTCTTGAGGGAGTGCTGCAGATCTTAATTTTTTTTTCCCCCATTCATTGATGAAAGCCACAGATAGACACATAGGTAGTGTTCATGGACACCTTCAAACAGATCCCTGCTCACCAGTGCTTCTGTACTCAGCAGAAATCACTGATTCTCTTGTGTGTTCCTTGTGTGGACTCTGCTCTGAACCCTGAGTTCTTTCACCCAGCTGAGAGAGGAGCATGAAGACAGAGTCTGGGTTTGCCAAGTGAAACCCATTGGAAGTAAATCAAGGTTTAATCTCATTTTTACAGTGCTGTATCACACAGGTTGAAGGCAGTGAGTATCTCCATCCTGGTGCAACCTGGGCCATCAGGAGGGTATTTACAGACCCTGTACCCTGAGGGTTGTTGAAGCCACTGCCTCCTTGTTCAAAGAAAGTGGAAAGGGTGTGAGGAGATGGATGTTTGGATACAGTTAGTTTTGGGAGTAGAGTGAAGTAGCAAACTGTCCACAGGCCTGGGGTTTTTTATCATTCTTTTCTACATAATCTTTGATGGAGAAGTCTTTTTACTTTGTCCTTTAGAAGTTCAGTGTTTTATCCCTAGGATACTTGAACCTTTCACTCTGGCAAGCCTGAATCCTAATTATTTCTAAGAAAAAACAATGTTTTGATTTTGGTTTTGGTTTTTTTTGAGGTAGGCCAAAAGTATCTGTGCAGCAAAAGACAAATAATATCTCTTCATTTTCTCTATTTAGAGAGAATGCTAGAAGCTAGGAATATCAGCTCACTTAGTGATCCACTTTTATACAGTGCATCAGAACCTCCCCTATAGAAAAATCACATCCTTATAGTTTTCTTGGTAGAAATAAACCTAAATAAATCATGGAAGGGAAGATGTTCAAATCTTTTAAGGATAGATGTGTTTGGGGGCTTTTAGCTGGTTTGGGATGGTTGGTTGGTTTGATGTGGGGGTTTTTTTTGCACTGGATTGAATGGTCATTTAGAATTAAACTCAAGTAGAGGTTAAGAAGAGGACACCCAGGTGTCCTTTCTGATGAGTAAAGTTACAAAAGGTAATAAATAAAACATGGCATCACCAACTACTGGAGACAGCTGGGGCTTTTATCTGCACTGTGGTGAGATATTTATCCAGTGAACACATGTGATACTGGAAAAAGTGACCTTTGCTAAGAAACAGCATTTTTGTTCTCCCTTCTCTAGCAAACAATGCAAGTGCTGTAAAGAATCCTACAATGCTTGTGAGTTTATTATGACTAGTTCTGTTGTTTCTTGGAGTCTAATGCATTAGGGATCAAATACATAAGATTGGAAGCCCCAGAGACTGATGGCTCTCTTTACCTGTGAAAGCACCTCCATTCCACTGGACAAACCAAGATGCTTTAGCTGTGTCCTGCAGGGTGGTTCTGTGCTGAAGAGATTAGCTTAGTGTACACAGCTTGTAGCTCTCTGTCTCCCTGAAGAAAGCCCCAACCCTAGTGGCAGCAGGGTATTTTGATGAATGACCACTCATACTTGGATTAAACCCACCAAGTGCATTTCCTTTAATGGAGCCAGCAGCTAAGTAATGAATTTTGGAGACTACTAAGCTAAGACAAATGAGAATAGATGACTTAGACCTGGAAAGTTATATAGCTCCTCAATAGTCCCTTGGTACCATCTAGTGTCATCATCTACCAGTTGCCCTCACTGCAAAATGACTTTAACAGAGGAAGAAGGCTGCTGTATGCTGAAGAATGGGGACAACAAAGAGTGGCAGGAGCAGACTAGAAAGCAGTGAGTATTTGCAGAAATACTTTCAAGCTGCCAGCAGGTGCTGAGAGTTGTGGCTTGCCAATGGTTTAGACTCTACTCCAGATGCTGCTGGCAGTGACTCAGGAAGCCAGAGAAATTGTCCATTACTAGTGCAGAGATCTTCACAGCATTAACAAAAAGAGCATAAATAAAATCTTAAAGTTTATTAAAGGTGGGGTGTGGTGGCTCAGGATCAGGTCTGAAGATTGACATTCATCCCTTTGCTCAAAAGGCATCTTTTCAAAATGCCAATGAATTCTGTAACCAAAACCAGCAGACTCTTTAACATCACCCCCAGTCAGGTTACCTTGGTGGTGTTATCTGCTTCACCTGTTGAGCTGAAATATTGCACTGGATCATTGAGGAACCATGCTGGAGTCTCTCATTTTGGAGCTTCTGGTGTTGCTTTTGCATCTGTTACCACATTCTGCAATGTTCTTGGTGACAGTTTCCACCTTACTCTCTCCTTTCTGTCCAAACAATTCATGCCCCATGAAAACTGCAGCTCATGAGGATATGCAGCTTTATCTCCCTTCTTTCTTTCCTGATCAGCAGTAAAATAGTTCCAAATGTCCACAACACATCAAAGTATTCATGTAAATATGTCAGTAGTCACTCAACTTCTTGAAGCCAAGGGGAGACTTTATGTTCTTCTAAGGCAGATCTCTATGATTGCAGACTAAGATGTTCTGTTTTGGGGATCATGGCTTAGACAATGAAGATGATGGCAAGGCCAGGGCAACAAGTCTACCCTATAATGCATTTTCTGATCCAGCACCTTAGGAGTCTCCAGTTTTTAATAACCAAGCTTGGTCTTCACCTTTTTTTTTCCTCCCTAAAAGGTGTATTATTTTTTTTTCCCCCTCATAAACCTCTAGTTATTTGAAGGGAGGCCTGATAGTGACCTCAGGCAGCAGTGATTATTCTTTACCTAAATCTATATGCCTCTAACCAGCAAGAGAAATATGACAAATGAGTATCAGTTGGAACCACAACCCCCAGCCTCCCCTGGGGTCTACCAGCTTTCTTAATGAGAGAAACAATAACCATTCCACTTTGGAGAGGGCTGCAGGTAAATGACTGTCTAATGGTGAGACTTTGATCTCTAGGACAAATATGGTGTTTCCATTGAAAGCATTTAAATAAGGGCAGGTGAAACCCATAGGCTGTGTTCTTTGCAGGTAAATCCACTTCATTTCACTAGGAAAGCAGAAATATGGTTTTAAATCACTATTTCCCAGCCTCAAAGAAGACTATTATTTTCACTTTTATTTTGGGGGTTTGGGGTTTGTGGTTTTTGGGGGTGGTTGGTTTTGGGGGTGGGGTTTTCCAGTGGGGTGTTTGGGGTTTTTTGTGTTTCGGGGTTTGGGGGGCTTTTTGGGAGGTTTTT